>JADLZK010002976.1:0-44170 GCA_015847255.1 Hyparrhenia diplandra
ATACTGACTCCAAGATTTTTGAAATCTTTACTATTACTATCTTTACTAAGAATGAAAGGGAGGCATGTTTTTGTGAGGTAAAAACTTGAGGTCGCTCCCTCGACCCCGTGCGATCGCGGCATCACCTCACGGTAAAATCGCGCCTGCATGCGTCCATGCGCTTTCCCTAAAAATACCATTGCTTGTGAGACCAATCTAATTTATCTTATAATACGCCACCGTGCAATACATGGAAACCGAGTACACCGAATAAAAGGAAAGGAATGAATCACCCGGTGGTGGATGGCCATATCTCCTTTTTTAATGACCGAATAAAAAGGAAAGGAATAATTCGCCCAAATATTAGGAAACGATGGTCACCGTGCGATCCCAGGCTGATGGCCTTCTCTCCAAATACCACTTCTCACAAACCCACAAGACCCCTTCTTTATACAATGCCACCAAACAATAAGTCTAGATCCCAAAATCACGGCACCTGTCAACAAAAAACACGGCAATTGTTCCACCTTCCTGAATCACCGCGTGCTCGCACTTTTCCTCCCCTCTCCTAGCCGCCATCGCTCTCCTCCCCACGGACCCCACGCACGGTCGCCAAAGTTTTTCTCTCCGTCGCCGCCGCACGCACGATGGCCATCCGGCGAACCACTGCGGAGTAGGCACTGTGCGCAAGGGTTCATCTCCCGCTTCGACAGCAACAGGCGGCAAAGGACAGTCGCCGCCGCACCGAAGGCCAACGTCGGCGCACCTTGAAGCACGTCCACGACTGAAGCGGATTTAATCACCGCGTCCCCTAGAACAGGTACGCAGATCCAGTGTAATTTTGTTGGCCGCTTGTGTGTGTGTGTGTGGGTTTCCTGATGCAACAAAACAAGTGGTCAGAGATGAAACCAACAACAAACCAGTTTAAGATATTGCCGGAGCATGAACAGTAGGCTAAACTAACAAGTATTGAGAATTATCGGGCTGGTTCTCATACTAACAAACCAGTTTAAGCTGTAGGGCTGGTTCTCATACTAACAAACAAAATATTTTCAATTTTCAATTATATAGCATGGGGTGGGGAAACAGAAATTTCAAATGCAAATGATATGCTACTTACTGGGAATACCAAATTTCGTGAGCAACCATGGAGGCGGCAATCAAAAACCTGAGTGATCAAATGTCCTAGGTAAATCTCAGTCTTGATAGTTTAGTTGACCCAGACGGCAAAACACAGCCTTGAAAGCAGGAAATAAAAAATCAACAGAATGCAGTGGTGGGTACCAAGCTATAGGTAGTAGAGATTATCAAAAGAATCCGGAACGACATCCTTATATCGAGAGAAAGTTGGCTCTCTATCTTATCTGAAGATGCAGAGTGCCAAATGACAGATATAGGCACTATGAATAGCACTATCTTATCTGAATGTATGCCAAATGATAGCAAATATAGGACAGTTAATATTTGTGGTATACAAGTCTCTTCACTAACTATGAATGCTCTGAGTGCATGGCTGAATTACCTGATCACCGGCACTGGTCTGAGTCAATAAAAAATCACCATGGATTGCCAAATGACAGATCTGGCCCTAGCCAAGAATCCCCCCGCCGCCCAGCAACCAACCCCGCCCGGCTGCAGCTATCCAGCTCAAACTCCAGATTCTATTCCTCCTTTTCCATCTGTACAGTGATGGAAAACAATTTAGAACATATTCAGTAAATATCGATTAAGAAAACACAATTCTTCAACACAGAGATTTATCAAGCTATATTGGTCATTTAGAATTGGGAAATGCAAAAGATTTTCAACAAAATCTCATTTAGAATTGGACATTCAGAGAGAAGGTATTGAAGCATGAAATTCACCTTTTTGTTTCATAAAGGCTGATTGATCATGTGTTTCGTATACTCATATCGTAGGCTTAGCACTAGATGACAGGTATTTCTAGATGTCTGATTAAATTCTAATCTCCAAGCATACTATATGACAGGTATATCTAATGCAGGACCATACAGGACACCTCTGCCTGGCTACTTCTCAGTAAAGAATTAATGTGTTAGATTTATGTACTGCCTGTAATCCAGTTCACTTTAATTAAAACTAACATACCCAACATATGTTTTCAGGTTTGAATGCAAGCTGCCACTGCACAGCTGCTTTCAACCTTTTACTAGCTTACTGCACATTCCAGATCATTGCTCGAAGAAATCTTGCCACAGAGGCATCTTAAAGGAAGTCTTGAATGGCTTTTGAGGAGTGTGCCCCAAGCTCCTTGCGCAGTTCATTTATCTGCTCACTGTGCAGCAAGTTAATTAATACTTACTAGAAAGCACTTAGCTATTAGAAAAAGAATGAGCATACATATATTAATTTCAATCGGCTACTCTGTGCAAAAATCAGCAAATGAAAGTGGGCAGAATAACAAAATTTATGAACCGGTCATGGCCTTGGTGCCAGCAAAACAGTATTGTGCTTGTGCCATATTCAGAGGAAATATAGGTCTTCTGATACTCTGCCATTATTTCATACTAGAACCCTGTAGTAACGCACGCGAAAATTAGCTGAAGTAAAATAAATAAAATAATCAAATTTTCATTCAAAAAAAAAATGGACATAGCAAGTTCAAGTTACAAATATCAGAGTCCAAGAATAAAAACATGGTGCCTTAGTGAGTTGTCCACTGGCCAGATAAGACTAGGAACTCCAAATCTCCAACACAGCTAAGCTATAGATAATGAAAATGATGATCTATTATCACCATCATAACAGAATCAATGACATGATGCAGGATGAAATGCATTAACAAAATTGTATGGATGTGTGAGGATATGCTAAGGTGCTGAAATACATACCAAACTTGTCAAATGCCACTGAAATTACATGAAATGATCTGTCCCAGACATCACTGTAGCGGAAATCTAGCAAGCCTTCTAGGATAGCACATATCTTCTCTATGATTGTGGGGTCAGATTTCAACCCTTGATGTCTGACCTTCATCTGAGCAGTTCCCTGTGAAACCAAGGTTTCATCGATGCAGCTAAATATTAAACTTTTAAAAGCCTCCACAGAAGAAAATTTAAGCCTCTTCGACGTCACTTGATAATATATCTGACAAGCAATTGACAGAAAAAAGTGACGTAATGAACATGGCAGTCTATGTAAGCATCATCGACCAATTAAGAAATGCTAAATTTATGAGAAGAACCAACCTCCAAGTGAAGTAAATACCAATGGAAGCTTTGCAGCACAAATGTCTCTGTTTTGCTTGTAAATGTTTTAGTACCAACATGTAAAAGTCGTGCAATTGAAGCCATTTCATCTCCTAATTTTCTTTCTGAAGACACTGACAGCCCCAACGAGCACAGAAGGTCCAATAACACATAAGATTTTACCAGATTGTCAATCAAAGCAAAATAGAATGAAAATAATATAAATGGCAAAGATATCATAATTAGTAGCCTGCACATACTTTAGGATCACTGCTCTGCTCCTTGTGTAGATAAATATACATGCACGGCACACTAAGATAGATTGACAGATCAGTGCTATGCTCCTTATGTACCAACACGTTGGAATGCAAAAGAGATCATTTTTCGTATTTCAGCTACTTAATAGTAAAAATGGCTGTAGAGACAAATGATCGAGCACGTCATGTCATCCATAAGGCATCGGTAAGCATACAAGCCAGAAGATCACCTTGGTCTGCTCCTGGCTGCTTGGTTGGAGGCCGCCAACTGGGTGAATAATTTCTGAAGCGAAGCCGCGTGCGTGGTGGAGAGGCTCGTTGGCCGCCCAGCAGCTGGAGCGCCCTGCGCCTCGCGGTCATGGCGGAAGTAGAAGAGGGTAAGGGGCTCCCGCGGAGGTAGAGGAGGGGCGCGTCGGCCGCCCAGTGACTGCGGCTCATCGGCCGCCCCGCAGCTGGAGGCGGACCCTACCTCATCCGCGCCGGTGTCATCGCCAAAGCCGCCGACCTGCCCGGCGTCCATCTCCGTGCACCGGACAGCAGCTCCCGTATGACGGCATCCGCGTGGTGGAGCTTCCCTGCGGCCTCGCGGTGGGCCATGGACGGAGATGCGAGAGAGATGGACATCGAACCAAGAGAGGGTACCGGGGCTAGAGAGGAGCGAACAAGGAGAGGGAAAGGAAATACGTTTTTTTTTTCTTTCTTTTTTATACAATATCCATATATATATTATTTATGTATAAAAAAATATATATATACGTTTAGCAATATTTAAATTTATTTATCTACGGATACAAAAAATACATTATAAGTTGGGTTTGACTAAATAAGCTAAATAATTGTGGATATTATAAACTACTATAAAACTATATATAGTATGTTCAATTGTCGAGAAATCACATGGAATGACTTTTTGATCCACGTGAATTCCTGGGTGACGATGTAATTGATGCAGGTCATAGTACTCAATCAACCATTGGTCATATGAATTTCCTTTCTTCCTAATCGCTAGACGTTTGGGTCATAGATGCGTATATTAATGTGACGAAGGCTCAAATTGATTTGACAATAAGACCAGAGGTAAAGTCTATCTTGAATCGGCGTGCATAACTGCAATTATGAAGAGGTATGGAGAAGAGAAAGAGAGATTTGAAGATGATTGCTGCACTAAAGCGCGTCGTTATTTAACTAAAAGGGTCCTCGATTACATGGACCATGATATGGTAACTTTTGTTTAATCGATCTATTGTTCATTGATTATTAATTTTTTGTGCCTGACAAAATATTTATTATTTGATTTAACAGGTTTTCCTTCCAATAAATATTAAGGATTCACATTGGTACCTTTTTGTTATAAACGCTGCCAAACATCAGGTCCAGGTGCTAAAATCTACGGGCAAAGGGTTTAGGCGTACCTCGATAACGTTGTGGATATTTTCTAACGCATATATTTGTACACAATATATTATATTTAGAAAGGTTAATTGATTTGTTCTTCGATGAATATAAATAGCGAGTTGGATTGTAGAAACAGATAGAATTTGTATTGAAGACAAAAGGGCGACAAAACACAACAGGCCAGATGTTGAAGTTGATAAGTGGGAAGTTAAAAAGATTTTCCATGACAAGAGAATACAGAAAGATGGGTATGTAAGAAATATTTTTGCGGCGCCTTTGACCTCTTTTGATCCAACGTCACTTTAATATCATTGTTTAAAACTTTCACAAAACTTGTTTGGATTAAATGTCACTTCAAGATATCATTGTTTAATTTCATAGTATTGTTATCTTATCATGTGATCCATATTTTTTTATATAAAATTTAGTTATCCCAGAAGAACGCACGGGCGTTTAACTAGTGGCTTATAATTTGAAACCGAAGGAATATAATAATTAAATGGAACGAGTACATATTAATTACTTGCTCTAATTATCCATGACATTGATACTACAAATTGGCTACAAACGCATAGAACACCACTCAGTTCATAGAGACTTATTTTCTCCATAAATCTGAAACAATACGATCCAGAAAGAATGCGAGACAAAATATATGTGCATTTGCGTGATTCAACTACCACAATCAATCTATTCCATCATTAAAATTGACCCCAAAAAAATTATGAAGCATAAATGCGATTGAGAAATGAAAACCCCCTAGGCTTGTTTGCATGCAAGTTGCAACTTTGCAAGGGGACCTTTGACCTACCAGCATCGGTATGGTGTGTGTACACCGATGAATGTGGTACTATTCCATTTATAGTAGTGGATATTTTTAGCCCTGACGTGTACGACGTTGGATCCTGATCGTCGAGTTGAGCTGGTACACCTGACTGACATCACGTGCGTTCAGGTAAGGTGCAGTTAATTAGCCGCGCGCCAAGGTCTAAAGTCTAAACCAACGAGATCACAATCACATTATCACCCCCACAACAAAGGAGCGACATTATATATTGAAGTAAAAAAAAAACAACATATTCTGGTCTTCTGTTATCGTCACCCATGTACATCAACGGTGCCTCACCAAGGTCCAAAACGTCTTATAATTCAGGATAAAACTCGGTACATACTAGTAAAACTACTACGCGTGCAAATTTTGAACCCTCCACACCACACATTTGCCTGCGCACGTTACGCTTACTACGTGCAAATTTTGAACCCTCCACACCACACTTTTGTCTGCGCACGGTACGCTTGACTGCAACAGTATACCGATGATGTGCCCTGCCGGCTGGCCACAAAGGAAGAAGAGAACGGTGACCATGATTAGGTTTTCTTCGCTTATAAAAATCTTTAGCATCGAACAGTTTATGGGTTTTGTTCTATGGAACAGTCACATCGACCACTAGATTCAAGTCTAGGTGGAAAGTTGGATGTCCATGGATGTCCGATGGATACCCTCTAGTCAAAAAAAAAAAAATGAACTATGAAGAGATGGTCCCCCACCAAATTTTGAATTTCTAAGTCATTTGTCAAAATCCATGGATGTCCAAATTAGATTAAGCTTCCACCTATGGATTCAAGGATATATATATGACTATATATTAAGGTGGTGTTTGGTTTTAGAGACTTTTTAATGTTAGACTAAAAAAACATTTTTTTTGGAGCATTTAGACTAAAAGAACATTCGTAAAACTCCCTAGTAAGCCAAATAGGGGATTTTTCAGATTATTTTACTAAAAGTCCCTAAAAGTACCTCCTTAAGGGTCTCTTTTTTAAAAAATAGGACTAAAATTTCCTAAGACTTTAGAACCAAACTCCCCCTAATTAGTGCGTGTTTAGGATGTATGCATCAATGCATGCATAGCTCACCTTACAAACGCAATTGAAGAAACCAACATGCTAACAACTCCTGTGAAAAAAGGCTAGGAGCCGACGTGTCACCAAATGTAAAAAAACTGCATTTTTTTTTTTTTGAGGAAAAGAAGTTTTCTTACATAAGCATGCAAATGAAACAGAAATCACATACGTGGGCTCAGCGCTGAGCTGGGCGACGCAGGCTATGTGGGCCACACCAACCCGACATGGCCCCAAACTGTACCATTCGGCCTGGATCGAGGCTGTATATCTGGGCCAGCCCGTGGACTGTGGCTGAAGACAGCAGGGCCCAATAGGTCACCAAGTAGCCCACGATGTTTCTGTGGTTCGTCTGGAACAAATCCAGTATCTGCTCAAAAACAAAAAACAAATCCAGTAGTTACAAGTTACAACTTACAATCCTTATTATGCCTCTTGCGCTTTTTTTCTTTCGTTATTATAAACTTTGCCACTATGCCTACCTTCTTTTTTCTGTTTTTTTTTTATTCCTATATTTTATACTCCTTTGTTCCAAACATGGATCCTGAATCTATATTTAAAGTTGTATTTACATACGGAATGTGCTTCATGCTTACAATGTTTAAATTAGAGGTTTATATTTGTTGAAATTGCTTGGATGTTTTGATGTCAGAACCTCCAATTTTAGTTTGGTCGTCCGAGAGTAGCTCCATCAATTAAACTTCAAGAAAATGGTAAGAAAACAAACGTTATATGCTGTCAATCTCGTCATATGTGAATCTCGGCATTTCGCATGAACCAACCAATGTTAAAAGATATGTATATATGTTTTTTGACCGAACGAGATACGTATATATGTTGTTTTGTTTCCTACTGGTTCACGCGTAGGGATAGCCATTGTGAAGAAAGATTTACACACAGAAGAGGAGAGTGAAATGTGATTAGTGAAATGGCAGCTGCACATCAAATTAAGGTGGTGCCATTGGCCTGCCACGAGCAAATACGCAAACCGTAATGTCATGGTTAATTTTAGGTCAGGATCCGAACATGCCCTAAGGACGTGTGCACCATATCATGAAAATACGCAAGATTAATTGAGAACTGAAATAACTGGAACATTGGTCGCTAGTTTGGTTCCAACTTTGAACCACACTATCCGTTTTTTTTGCATCGTAGCAAATCAGTCCATGGACAAGCAACACTACAATATCATCCTTGATCCCCTCCTCCCCACCGCCCCCGCCTACTCATCCTCTCAGTTTGTGGTGCACTTCTAACCAAAACAGAAAAAAGAAATTAACAAAACCGAAATTCTCAGTTCGAGAAAATTTAGGTTCGCTTTTAGAGTTAACCGAACTTGGCCACCCCCTGCTGCACCGCCTCTCCATCGGCAACAGTTCGTCCAACGTTTGAGCCAGACGTCGGCGTCCGAGTACCGGATCCTTAGCCCGTACGGCACCGTGCACCAAACCAACCACGGCACGCGAGACAAGCCGCTGGCTCGCGGGCCCCGCCCGTCCGTTTCCCCATGCCGGTCGGTGGTGCGTTCCCATCCACCCGCTCCCGTCACGCACGCCCTCCACACCACACCCAGGCGGTGGTGATTTGCTTTGCCTTGGCCTGCTCCGCCCGCGCCCGCGTCGCCTCGTCGTCTAGGGCCTCTAGGCCTCCCTGCCTGCTGCGCCTGCCGCCGCCTCGCCTCCTTGCCTGCGCTTTTGCCAGCGCGCGCGCGCCCCACCACCACCAGAAAAGGGAGTTCCCCAATTCCGCTCCACCCCGCCCGCATCCGGCATCCGGATCCGTCCGCTCTCCTCCGATCGAGGTGAGGCCTCTCGAACCCGCGCTAGATTCGCCTGTCCCCTCCGCGTGCTGAATTCTTCGTGGGGAAATTTGGGGGTGATTGGTTGGTTGCGGCTGATTTTGCCTTGGCAGGGTGGGTTGATTTGGGGGGGACTCCGTGCGTGCCTGCCTGCCTGTGAGGGCGAGGAGGAGGAGGAGGAGGAGGGCAGGGCATGGACAACGATTTCGACCTGGAGGATAACCTCGAGTTCATCCTCAACAGCATCCAGGGGCTCATGGAGGACCAGGGCGACATGAACGCCTTCGGCGACCCCAACCAGAACGAGTTCTTCGCCGTCAGCGACGACCAGGTCTGTTGTCCTTTTTTTTTCTTTCTTCCGTGTGCTGATTTCATTGGGGACTCCTGCTCTGTTGGGGATCAAACTTTGATCCCTTCTTCTCGGCTTTTTTTTTCCTCCTGAGGAATGCCTCGTTGTTTGTCTTGCAGGAGAACATGTTGGTGTTGCCCGACGTCTCTGCCGCCGACGTCGCTGCTGGGAAGGACATGCAGGGGATCCCGTGGGAGAAAATGATCTTCGGCAAAGATAAGTACCGGGAGATGAAGATGAAGAACTACAGAAATTACCAGAACCTAAGTTACGCACGGGAGGATGCTTTGCAGGTGCTCAACAACTTGCCCGTTTCCCTATCAGATTCCACCCAAATTCAACTCAGTTGTACATAATATACTCCCAGAATGCTTTCACTTAGGCATTAGTCTCTGGTACAGACGTTGTTATATACTGTGTGCTTCATGTTTGCTTCTACGTGCTAAACTTCAGGGATGTTCATCTTCTCCTGAATCTCAGTTGTCTTGCCTTTTCATGTGAATCACAAGCCAAGTTACGATAATCAAACGTCTTGTATACACAAATTTGTTCAACCTATCTAACCTAAATATTTAATTTCCTCAACTTTTAGTGGTATATTTTGCTGACATACTCCCTTCCCAACATGGCATTTAACAATACATTCTGTATGTGGAATGAGATAGATATGGCATTGAAGGCCGCTTTTAGTAGGGTTCTGGATTATTATTTTTTGCGCAATAGGGCTCTGGATTAATAAATTTATGTTTCTGATTCCTTTTCTCCCTGCCAATTTCTCTGCTGAATCAGAATCATTCATTTGACTAGTTGGTGGGTTTGGATAACAGTGGGTTTCCAATGCATTAAGAGACCATGTCTGAGTAGTTTCCACAGAAATTTGTTACAATTAATTTGCATTTGGGACTTTGTTATCAAGTATTTTTTGCAGATATTTGACTTCCAAGCATGCCAACATTTTTTATTTTGCATTTGGATATTTTGTTGTGGTACAAGAGTAAATGTATGACCTACACCTACTCTTTTTTTAATTACACTGACAATCAGTGATGGCATTTCTGACTCCCATAACACTAGAGCGTGCAAACGGATGGTTCAGACCTGTGATCTAGGTTGTTAGGAAAATTGACAAGATGGTATTCCCAATGGTTTACTAGCTGGCAGATACTTGGCTAGGAAAGATTATCGGAAGATGGAGGTCATGGAATTAGGAAGGATATGGATGACAAGTTTAATGTGATCATAAACTTGCTGTACTTTGCTCAAGCACAAAGTACACATTTATAATCATATACATAAGACTATATAAAGATCACTAAATTAAGAAGAATGACATGTCAAATGTCATATCCATGGTTATCTGGTTCTGGGAATAAGAATATCTATCCATCTATAATTATGCAGTATCTGCTTTGTTATTTCTTTGAGATACCTATTATTTTGTTTTGGTTCACAAAAAACTCTTGAAAACATACTAACCATCACTCCTTATCACTGTGTTACACTATACTGCTGATCTCATGTCTGAACCATATGAGAACACTATGGTTCACTGCTGTAGTTCATGGGGCTGATCGTGATGCTTAGCTATGTCCAAATTTTATTTCACAGTTCATTATTTTTTCATCCTTTCTTTCTTTTTTTTTTCTTTTCCCGGTGGGGGCAGAAGGCATGAATGAACAGGTGGTGGGTTTGGTTGGGTGCATGTGCATGTGCTCATGCTGCTCATTGATGGGGATGGGTGCTAGCTTTTCATATCTACTTCAGTCCATGGTGGTGGTTTGGTGGGGGCATACATCATCATGATCCAAAATCGATGGGTTGAGATTGTGTGAACCTTTTTAGTTGACCTAGTCTAACTTGTACAATTGGCTAATTGATTGCCAATCTTGAGTATATCCACTTTCAGTACAGTTTGGAATGGCAAATCACTTAACATGTTAACATAAAAATAATTCAAATCATATTCCTGATTGTCATTGACTTATATTACTCAATGCACAAAACAGGGAAGAGGGGTCATAATCCCTCCCTGACATTCATGCTCCATTTTAAGAAGTGGAAAGGGCCAGTTTGTAAGAAACAAGAATGGGATCTTTACTGCTGTGCCATGATTTCTGGTTGACTGGTCGAACCTGGTCGACCGGGGACCGACCAGGCGATTAATCGTGATTAATCGTCGACCAGGAAAACTAATCGCCCTGGTTGAGCCTGGTCGTCCACCTGGTCGTCCAGGGTATTTTAGGATACATACTATATATATATACTGTATATTTAGCTCTTCAATGTCAGGCGCAGGCATATCAATTCCGTGTTTGCACATCGTCGGTCCACATCTGCAGCAAGTGCAGAGTGAGGGAAGGGGTCGGGGGAGGATTGAAGAAGATAGCAGTTCGAAGATAGAGAGGAGAATGGCTGGCACGTACCGTCGTCGAAGTAGCTCATCCTGTAGACCGGCGGCGAGCACCTTGCTGGCACCTGCAGCTCCCGTGCTGCTGCTCACCACTTCACTGACTGACAGAGAGGAGGACGAGAGAGAGGAAAAGCGCGCGGGGCTGGGGAAATCCCGAAGGGAAGAGAAGAGCGTGACTGCGGAAAATTCTGTCCGCTGGGGGAGGAAATTGAGCGCCAGGGAGAGTTGGGTGCCTCCTTTGTCTACTATAATAACCTAACAGGCCAAGTTGAAGGCCAAGGCAAAGCCCAGCAACCCAGCAGCTCACATGCAAAACAGGCCCAAAAACATGAACCTGGTCGTCCAATTGGGCTGGTCGGACGACTAATCGGACGACCAGGTTTCTGGTCGAGCTGGTCGGGTCGAGGCACCTGGTCGACTCCCTGTGACCGACCAGGACGACTAATCGCGATTAATCGGACGACCAGAAATCAGGGCTGCTGTGCTAATAAACATATCAAATAGTAATAGGCCAAATGTGTTAGTTGAATCAGCTATTTGCATGGACCAAGGATAACAGTCACCATTTTCTTATTGTGAATAATTTGAAATTTAATATTCTTGGGGTAATGCTGGTCCACCATTTGTTTGGGCTATGGATCAACCTACTTAAAGGTAAATCTGTTAGAGCAGATTCAGATCATTACATGAGAGCCGCTCAGAGCATTAAAAGCAATATGAAAGTGTTACATGCTGATTTGTTTTTGAGAGTTCATTTCTCATGTTAGAGGCCCCATCTTTTCAGTTACATTACATGCCCTAGTATCATCTGTTTGCATGGTGTTCAGTATATTTGTAAGATGGTAGAAATAGTTCTCCCGAGATCACTAGGTGGAAGCATGTACACTGATTCCTGGTTATTCAATTGCTGGTTCCCATCATTTTCTTATTAATTTACAGCTAGTTGTCACATGGACAGATTGATTTACTGTTCAACTATGTTTCATCTGTTCACCCAAAATGATTTATGCTGAAACTTATCCATGCATTCTCAGTGTCATTCAATGCAGCACTGTTAAGTTTTATCGAAATATGACTTCTCCAGCTCCTTACAATCTGTTTTTGTTTCTTTCTTGATCTCAGGAGTGCAAACAAGTGAAGAAGGATAGCCCTTACTATGATTTCCACTACAACACAAGGGGTGCTCGGCCAAAAATTATGCATTTTCAGGTCTGATTTCCTCTGTTACATTACAGTCCAACTTTTTGTGCAAAGTTGTCATCAAGCATGTTCTTTTTGGGTTAGTTCGGTTTGAGGAATGATTTGACCTTGGAAGGTTGGTCCATCACAAGGCTATCCTATTTGTGTAGCCATTTTTTAGTGATTCTTGGCTATCATCTTAGAAGATATAGATGTGGAAGAGAACTATAGTCTTGTTTACCTTGATACTCGGAGGATAACTTAAAATTAAAATTACTATCTGATGCTGAACATTTTGGGTTCAACTGAATCTAGGAAAGTATTTTTATTATGTATGTAAAAGAGAGTCACAATGTTGAACTACTTATGTTGTAGATTTTTCTTGAATTTGTCACTACCAAACATTTTTTGGTCCATGGAAAACTCATTTCTAGTTGTCCTTACGTTGAACATACAGGCGAGATTTTCCTAGAACTGTCCTAAAAGTAGCTCAATGAAATCTGTTTGATAATTCTGGGACTTCCATTATTGATGGGATGTTAACAAGCAGTTGAAGATCTTATTGAATACAAAAAATTTATGTGCACTTATCCTATGCACATTAGTATACTGCTGCTGTCAATACTGTAACCGATAAACTGCCTACTTGTGTACAAGCATAAGCTTATTATGAGACTTTTCTTTTGCCTTCTGTATGGTCTTTACTACTCCCTCTATTTTTTTTTGTATGTGATGTTGGCTAGTTCAAATTTAAACTAACCAACGTCATATATAAAAAATCTGAGTAACTCTTAGCAAGGTTATGCTGTACATGTTGCCAAACTGTTCAAGACATTTTTGCTTCTGTATGGGGTTTCCTAATCCTAGCATTATCCTAAGGGGAAATGGAAGAACTCTTTTTTAATTCAAGTTTATACATTTACATCACTGCTTGTTACACTCACTGAAAGTTCAAAGAGCAAATCCATCCACATATCATGTTCATCTTTTTTGCATGATGTCTTGTTTCACAGCTACGGAACCTAGTATGGGCAACAACCAAACATGATGTTTATACAATGCATAAAAAATCAGTGACACACTGGTCCTCACTGGAGCAGACATGCACTGAGCTGATCAATGCTAATGATTGCATCATTCCGAAACAGGTATAAAACCTTCTATATTTTCTTCTATATTTTCTGGCGTTCAATATTTCTGTGCAGCTTCATATTCTTTTTGGTTTGGTCCAAAGTATCCATTTTTGTTGTTTCACAGAGAGGGCATGGTTCACAGTCAGTGGCAATGGTCCAGGTCACGACAATGACCGTGGATAGTAATTTATTGGTAGTTGGTGGCTTTCAAGGGGAGCTTATATGCAAGGTATTCCTACTGTACAAATATTCTCCTACTTTGTGGTCTTGTACTTTGGTGTAGTAACTCGTGTAAATCTGACATATTGTTTTTGGTATTTACTAGCGCTTGGATGATGATGGGGTTGTTTACAGCACAAGGGTTACAGATGATGAAAATGCAATCACTAACTCTTTAGAGATCTATCAGGATCCCAGGTAAGATTCGATGGTTTTCTGAGTCAGTTATCTTGTTCATTTTGACTTGAGTTAACAGTTTGTTTATGAAATGTATATTTCAGCGGATCTAGAAGGTTGGTGGCTGCTAACAATGACTGCTCCATCAGGATTTTTGACACCGAGTACTTTGACCTCCTCAAACACTATGTCTTCCCTTGGTCTGTGAATGTAAGTAGGCCCTTATGCACTGTAGTTTTATCCTCTTATTTGGCTGCTAAGTTTTCTTCTCCAACAGAGTGTTTCTGTTAGCCCAAATGGGAAACTCTTTGCTGTCCTGGGAGATCATGAGGATGGTTGCATAGTGGATCCCAAGTCTGGCAAGGTAAGTGAATGGATGTTTTTTTTCTTTTCTTCTATATTAGTTTTGCAGGGCACAGGGCTATATGCCTATATCAGTATGTGGTTGATCCTAATATTCAGCACTCACATATATTGTGTAGGCAATTGGTTCTCTTAGGGGTCACTTGGATTACTCATTTGCATCTGCGTGGCATCCTGATGGCAATATCGTGGCAACTGGGAGTCAAGACACTACATGCAGGCTATGGGACATCAGAAACCTATCGCAGTCGGTAGCTGTGCTTGGTGGAAAGATGGGCTCAATACGCTGTGTCAAGTTCTCTTCAGACGGGCGCTTCCTTGCGACAGCAGAGCCTGTGGATTTTGTCCACATATACGATGCTTGTGCGGACTACAGCAAATCCCACGAGATTGACTTGTTTGGCGAGATTGGAGGTTTAGCGTTCAGCCCGGACACTGAGGGCTTCTATGTGGGTCTTGCGGACCCGACGTACGGAGGCATGATCGAGTTCAGAAAGAGGCACCAACATCACTACTTGAACTCCTTGTGGTGAGACCAGCCACTGGGCGGAGATTTGGTTTCGCAGCTGTTGGACCCAATTGTTGCACCGTGTGCTGCAGAGGAGTGCATGCGTGCATGGTCCTACAGAGGGAGGATCTCGTGGAAGCGTTTGCTGCTTTAAGTTTTTGGCCGCAGCACCGGGATGCATAACTGTATAAAAGTCTGGGGGTGTTTTCTTTCCTTGTTGCTAGTAATCTGGGTTTGTCGCATGACTTGTGGAATTGATGGTGATAGCATATGTATAGCCTTTCTGTTTGTCGACACCTAACAATGTACATAATTCGTGTCTGGAGATCATCTCCACATTCACCGTCTGACTGAACATGGTGGAACATGATGACATGTAGGCTGAAGTTTATGTTTTTTTATTCGGGTCGGGAGCTCTGGAAGACTGCAATAGAAAGAGAGACTACTCTCCTCTGCGGCAACTACTGGCCGGCACCTTGCGCTGCAGTAGTAGCATCAGCACGGTGGTGGTGGTCGGTGGTGGATCGCCCACTGACCAGTGTGTCGAAAAGAAAATGTGACAGGCGTACTACACTACTACATGATACTTGTTGAGCTGAAAACTAGCAAAATTGGCTATAGCCGGCAGCTAAGCTAGCGAACAACTAGTTGAAGACTTGGCTAAAAAATCAGTCCACCTATTGGTCATTTTGTTTGAATGAACTAGAGCTAATTTAAGCTTATTTTTAGCTAGTTAGCAGGCAATTGGTTTTTTTATCCAACCAGGACCGTAGGCAAGCAATCGCTGCTTGATCTTTTCCTATTTTGCCCTTTGTCTTACATCTGAAAATTTCTGCCAAACCTCTTCTAACAAAGCATTGCGATAAGATTCACATCCACCTCTGACGAGATCGAGCTTCTACGAAAAGTAAGCTGGGATTTGAAAGGAAGGTTTTGTCTCGGTGTTGAGGTGGTTGGATGGCCGAACGGTGAGATCGACCTTCTGGAGGCTGGAGCAAGTCAGTCAAAGCTTGGTTACCCCTGGTTGGAAGGAAGCTTGCCGGGCCATTTCTGTCTGCGAAATCATGGCCCCGACGATGCCCCCGAAGCCGCCAGGAGGCCGGCCCTTATTGGATTGAGCCCGCTAGCGCTGATGGTACCGGGCTAGATAGAGGCATCGTTCAAGTTTTCGTTAGTGATGGATGGAGGTGCCGTCGTGATTAAGAAGCCTAGGTGTGTTCGGGTCAAGTTTTCGTTAGTGATGGATGGAGGTGCCGTCGTGATTAAGAAGCCTAGGTGTGTTCGTTGGGGTGAGTATAGGTGCGTGTCCAGACGTGTGCGTTGTCCCGTGTAATTCTAAAAAAATTGGAGGATGACCCTCCACTCAAAAAAGGAGAAGAAGGAGGAGGTTTGCCGGTGGAATATGGATGGTGATCGGAAAATGTGGCACAGATATAATTTACATAAGTAGAAATTATGAGTGCGGTAAGCTAGCCTGGTGTTCTTTTTGGACAGAAATGTGCGAGCCAGCAGAGAGCAACAACAGGCAGGCAGGCTGTTCTTGGCTGTCCTTGCTGGTTCGTTCCCACCTAATAAGCAACTTAATTATCTCCCGTAACAAGGAATCTTGGCGGACATGTTCGTCCTCCCCCTCTGCTCTGCGCATCGTATCGATCCGTGGGCGCCATGTGCGTGCATGCATGCCATCAACCCGGCCGCAACCGCTTGACCAGCTGCATGCACTGCACTCTAATGTTTTGATCAACGACAAAACCGACGCAGGATAATAAAGATTAGATTAGCGTCGTCGTAACGTAGGAGTAGCAGAAGGCCGAGAGCAGAGGAGGCAGGTAGCAGACAGACAGCAGAGAATCCGAGACCCTGGAATCCCATAAACTTTATATACCGTAGTACTCCCTCTGGCTGTGCCTGTTGATTCATGCACCTGCCTAGAGAGGTGCGAATCTTGGCAGTTTAGGTGGGTGCAACAGATGCAATGCAATACGAGCTTCAAACCAACGCATCTGCATGTAGTTGTACGAATTGTAACTTTTATTTGCCTCATTTGCTTTTGAGTGATCTTGAGAGGAGTGGAGGAGCATGTGTGCAGTGTGAATGCATCGCTACAGACGCAACAGTCGCCTTGGAATGGAACCGTTTCTCCGGGGCTGAAAAGTTTAACACTAGGATGGGTATATGAATCTCTGGATATTTAATATCTAACTAATGCATGTCCTATATCCTGGATCTAATATTTGGAGTCTTATTTTCGACACACATGGATATTCAATATCCCATACAAAAGACAACACAATGAGGCCTTTGAGCCACTAAAGCAATATAATCAGGTGGAGGATCCTCTCCTCCCAAGTTGAATTTTCAAAAAAAAAAATATATATATATATAAAAGACAACTATTTATATTCGTATTTGAAAGAGAATCTCCAATAGTTTCTAAAAAGAAACTAGTTGGTAAATCAATGAGTTTTCCAAATGGCTAAAGAAATAGGCGAGATGCATTCACACTGCACATGCACCTCCAAAATCACACTTCTAAAATATTGAAGTCAGGGGCTATTTTTATATAACACCAACCTCTTTAATATTTTCTTTCTCTCTTGCATATTTGCATTTGGAACCATATCCATCTCCTTATTCTTCACCCACATCCTTCCTTACGGCTTGGTTGATTTTTTTTCAGGTATGGAAACTAAAGAGGAGTTGAGATAGGAAGTTGTTGGTGATCATTTTTTTATCAATCTTGCTAAAAAATCAAAATTAAGAGTGGGTTACGGAAAACTCAATTCATATATATTCTATATTTATCCAACTCTAAATCCCAAGCAAAAGACAACTGTTAATTTAGATTATCCAACTCTAATTTTTGTGGTTTCGGTTTCTAGAGAAAAGGACTTCGGCTCCACCTTTTTTTTGGCCTTATTTGAGCTTCACAAATAACAAGTCATTTGCTTGTGTTCAAGTTTTTTTAGGTCTTTTCATTTAGCCAGTGGAGACTCACCCAAAAAAAAATCCTACTAAAAGAAACTTATAGTGCTTTCAAAATTATTTCTAGAGACGTTGGATATCAGATGCGGCCTTCATTGTACATGGGCATCATGGCAGGTCCATGCTGTGGTCCTCCTAAGTCCTAACTACCGGTAGCTTTCCGGCAACGCTCCACCCGCGAAGGCTCCGCAGCAGCACCAGACGACGAACATGGGGGACATGATGAATCGTGCTTCTTCTTCATTCAAATTCTCATAATCTCTCTCCTCGACCTAGAATATATATGGATTGAGTGATATATAAATCAGAGATGCGTTTCACCTTTATAGATATAGACAGATTGCAAACGAAAGATATGGCATTTTGGAACAAGATTCGCCGAGAGATGACGAATATATATGCAAAGACTTAAGCTATATATATAGTACGTACTATTTCTATTTTTTCTTTTTTGATACTCCTGTTTTGTTAAAAATTAAAACAGCCAATAAGCATGCACGCTACTTACAGATATACACATCGAATCACTGAGTTGTTCATGAAGCATATAAACAATAAATGCCTAGTAGCTTATGAGTCAAGTGATGAGATGTTTCGTGTGCGTTCATGTGTGGGGGTAGATTAAGCACTTTCATATTCCGGGACTTTTGGCTTCCAATTTTGTTAAGATCACTTTGTATTCAAACAATTAATCTCACAGGTGCTTGTATATATGTAGCACTTCTGATTTGTATAAATTGGAGGAAAAAAAAATCAAACGACTTGAAACGCCAAGTGACATAACACACACCACTTGATTATGGTTTGTGTCCCCGTCCTAGAAGAAGTCGTATAAATGTGGTAAAATTTCAACATAACGTGTGGTAAGCTCTTGAATCTCTACAAGTGTGAACTTTTGTAAATAGTCCCGGCGTCGGGGCCTAAATCGGGGATCCCCAACCCTAAAACTAATCCAAACAATCAAACACAACCAGGGACCGAGGCGGCCCACGAATTTGGCCGGGCCACGGCAAGGGCCCGCGAAGGACTCCCGCCCTTACGGGGAGCTCGAATCTCCGCCGCCGCCGCGAGGTCGAAGTCCGGACAAGTTTCCTCGCCAACACGCGAGCTCGGAGCTCGCATCGCCCGAGCTCGGACAACAAACCGCCTTCTTTGACTCCCCGAGACCCCTCCCGACCGCACGAGCTCGAAGTTCTGGGGGAAGGATCTAGCTAACCCACGACCGACCGCCGCGGGCTACGCTACGATATCCACACAAGATCGTATCGCCCACGGTCCCCCGGGCAGAACACTCGAGTGTCATAGCCGTGCAAATGGTTCCGTAGCCACGGCACGCCGCCCGACGCATCACTGCGGGCGCGCCGTCATCGGGAGTAGAGCTCGAGCTCGAGCTCGACGGCGAGCCGCGGGGCCGGAGGGATCGGACCTCCTGAGCTCCTCTCCCGTCCACACGCTCGAGCACGCCCGCTAGATTCCGCCGCCACCCGACAAGTCAGAGGACAAGAATAAGCGCCTCACGTGTCGCGGCGGGACAAAGCCGGGCGTGCGGCGGTCGACGTGACATTACCCGAGGCGTGATGCTCAATCAGAGTATCGGGAAAGCACGCTGGCCTCTGTTGAAGCTTCCCCCCGAGCCCGAGCCAGGAGGGCCCCGGACGATGAGATCCCTACGCCGAGCTCTCCTACGTCGAGCTAGATAGGGAGCGGGTCACGAGGTCGTAGGGAGCGACGCATCACTAAAGTCGTGGCCTAGTGATGGAGATCTTGCTCTCTAAACCTAGAGATGAAGGGCATGCTTGGAATCTTTGACGCTTTTGCTCACCTCGCCAGCCTCGCCTTGTCCTAGCCAGCAACGCCAAAGTGTGATTGTTTTTCTAGGGATGGGCTTTTCATCTGGGGATTCAATGAGCATGACAGAAAAGACGCAGCCGAGTAGCTAGCTTTTTCTCGCGCGATGGAGGCGATTTGGCTCGCTAGCACTAGCAAGGAAACCGTCATCGAGGCGAGTGAGATTGTCGGACAAGGCAAAAAAAAGATTTGAGGCACTTAGGGCTTTCCCAACGGAAGCAACAACAACCATTAACCCCATACAAAAGTGACATGCCACCTCTGCACAAATAAATTGAAACCACTAGGCCATAAAGAAGATCAGAACCCTCACTTGCTATCTCCGGTTCTTTTTCTCAGGCCAAAAAGCTAAAAAATCACAATCCTTTCCCTTCTTTATACTAGCATGCTGCTGCTCCCAAACCACAACGCAACTTTTAGGAGCTGCCTCGCCTTTATCTCTGACAAGGGCATCGCTTCTCCTGCAAGCTGCTCTGTGCTTCTATAGGGCTGTTACTCTTGATGAGTTGGCCACTAAGTGCAGATGTGGAGCCTAGGGCAGTACGTCATGGTGGCGCATTGGAGAAGGCCTTACCAAATACATGTCCTAGCTGAGCAAGACGAGGCAAAATAACCATTTGTCACTAGACAATCGGTCTTTTAGGGTGAAATATATAGGACCGACAGGCTCTGGTTCGGTTCTTTCTTACGAATTGGACCGTTGGTTCGATCCGGTCCTAATGACTAGGCTCCTAAGCCGTCTATAGAAACAAAAAAAAACTAAGTAAAAGTAATGCATTCCTTGATGAGGCCAATTAAATTAAGTGGCTGGCTACCAAGGCCAGGAAGCTGCGTGAGCGTTAAAGTGTTAAAACCAGAGTGAAGCTTATTAATAGAGTGTTTATATAACACGAGGTAGGTCCTTTACGACTGGGTCATAAAAGCTCCAACCAACAAGAGGACCTCCTATTCTCAAAAAAAAACAAGAGGACCTCCTATCCATTCATAAACATGAATAAAAAAGAGACCAAAAAGCTTATTCGTTTTACTCCACTGTAAGAAAAAGAAACAAATCAGGGGTCCTTTTCAAAAAAATAAAAACAAATCAGCGGTGCACGCCACCCTCGTCGTCGCCGCAGGCTGCACACTTGCGTGCGGTCTAGCCAAAACACGCGCCCCGCGCCGCACCGCAGGTCCATCCACAGCCTCCACCGCAGCGAACACCGGACAGCCACACGGACCCACTGGCTCCGCGCCACGCGCCCACGGGACCGCCACCTGCCGGTCGCGTCCCGGACACGTGCCCTTCGAAGACCCACGTGGCGCCACGGCAGTGGCTCCCCTGGCCTGTCACCGCGCCGCGCCGAAACCCCACCCGCGGATTCTCCGCGTGGGTCCCGGGGCCCACATGGCAGCGACACGGACGAAGCTTCGTGGGGTGCCGAAAAGCGCGATTAGGAGGAGTGGTTAGTGAGGTGGGTGATGAGGTTGGAGAAAAGATCATCCATCCATCGCTGCCTATAAAAGAGCTGCCATGGCTGTCTCCCCAAGCTCCTCAACCCAAAAACCCACAACACACCGCACTCCACTTGCAGCCAGAAAGCCTAATCCCACACACATCATCATCGTCTTCGTGCGGTCTTGAGCGAGGTAGGATTAGCTCTGAGCGACTTCTCCCGTCTTCTTCGTCTTCCAGGTAGAAAAGAATCTGTTCATAATAGCTCTTGGGTTCCTGTTTCTTCTTCCTTGGGTCATCATAGTACTAGAACAGAGCTCCAGAGCCTATTAGTTTCTGGCCTCTGATTTTTCTTTTCTTGTTTCTATTGTGTTGGGATAGGTTGTTAGCCAAGAGAGGTTCTTTTTCGAAATCTCTCTTGTCTGTTCACTGATCATCAGTTGAGTAGATAGATCTGTCCTAGCTAGCCTGTTCTTTGATTTTAGCTAAGAACAAGGCGATTTTATTTTTTTCTAAAAATCCCAAGAAAACAAAAAAGAGCTGTGAGTACTACTAGTAGTGTATTATTCTTCTTGTACCATTTGATGGCGGCTGCTATAAATCTCCCCGGGCCCAGCGAGGATCTGCTGCGAGCGATGGAGTCCTTCATGCAAGACGACACCGGCGCCGCCGCCCCGTCCCCTCTGGCCATGCCGCCGGCGCCGCCTCTCCCGGTGGCCGGAGCCCACGGGGCCCAGTACCCGGCGACGACCCACCTGAGCCCGGCGCAGATGCAGTTCATCCAGGCCCAGCTCCACCTGCAGCGGAACCCGGGCCTGGGCCCGCGCGCGCAGCCCATGAAGCCGGCGGTCCCCATCCCTCCGGCGCCGCAGCGGCGCCGCCGGCGCAGAAGCTGTACCGCGGCGTGCGGCAGCGCCACTGGGGCAAGTGGGTGGCGGAGATCCGTCTCCCACGGAACCGCACCCGCCTGTGGCTCGGCACCTTCGACACCGCCGAGGAAGCGGCGCTGGCGTACGACCAGGCGGCGTACCGCCTCCGCGGGGACGCGGCGAGGCTCAACTTCCCCGACAACGCGGCGTCCAGGGCCCCGCTCGACCCCGCCGTCGACGCCAAGCTGCAGGCCATCTGCGCCACCATCGCCGCCGCGTCGTCGTCGTCGGCCAAGAACGGTGGCAGGGCGGCCAGGAGCAGCAAGGCCATGCCAATCAACGCGTCCATCCTGGCGGCGTCGGCGGCGGCGGCGGCGGCTGATCCCTCCGACGAAGGGTCGGGTCCGGGTCCGGGTCGGACGACGAGATGTGCACCTCGTCGTCGGCCGTGACGACGCCGATGGTGGTGGCGCCGACGGTAGTGGCGGCGGCGGACATGGGGCAGCTGGACTTCAGCGACCAGGTGCCGTGGGACGAGGCCGAGAGCTTCGTCCTCCGCAAGTACCCGTCCTACGAGATCGACTGGGACGCGCTGCTCTCCAACTAAAACCCGTCGCCGCCGTTCTTCTTCGCCGCCGCCGATCTGATGTGCTGTTTGTTGTTATTAGTGCAGTAGTAGTAGCTCCGTCGTCGATCGCCAGCCGCCGCCGCCGCAGATGAGGTTTTAGTCAATCTGCAGGCCGCCGGCACCACCTGTGTAACGATTAGTAAGTAGGTTCTTGTTCAGTTGGTCCCCGGACCCTCGATCGCCGGCGTTTTTGTGACCGGCGTCGTCCCTGATCCGGATGTTGTAAAATGTGTGTTAGTGAGTGCACAACATTGGTGTACCTAGTCTGTCTGTAAAAAGGAACAATGGATCTGTAGCGTGTATTCAAGTGTTGTTCTTTAGTGTAAAAAAAAAAGTGTTGTTCTTCAGTGCAATTCTATTTTGTGTACGGATTTTGTTCATTGCTCCATGCTTGCCATTGTTTTCTCTTGATGCATACTAGGATCTGTATACACACTACAAACGAGGAAAATTGTTCTTGTTTTTGTTGCTTGTGTTGTGCTGTGTGTATTGTCTTGTTCCAAGCTTGACGGCATCCCTATCCACCTGCTGAAATGGATGAAAAGTCGCGGATTGTGTACAAGTATAAACAGCTCGGTTGTTTGGATTTGTCGGTCCAACGACGAAGTGGGACAGTGACGAAAAAGTTCACATGCAAGTAAAGCGCGTCGTTTGATGGGAGCGGCGTCCATCTCTTACTAATCAGTGCTGCAACTACTGTAGTAAACAAGATGGCTGCGCTGCGTTCACTCGCAGAGAGACGTTGGCACTGGAGAGTAGTGTTGGCCTGAGGCGTGAGCAAATTGGCACCGTAGAGGCCTCGCGATTCTTCGAGTTGTGAATCGTCCAAGACGGAGCTTCTTCAGAAACCATAAAAAATTTGCTGAAATTCACGGGAGTTCCCGAAACGTCTCCGGAGCCTCGGAGGCAGATTGAAATGGAGCGCACGCCCTTCGCGGGGTCCGTCCCGTCCGGCCATTGTCGCAATCCGGCGCTGTGGCTGACGTCTCCACTCCGCCCCTTGTCCTTGTCCACATGTGCGTGGCGTCGAGCAACGCGACCATGTCGTTGGTGGGCTGCCCCGGCCCACGGGCTGCTCTTTGTTTGTTGAGAAATAAGCATCATGGGCTGGCTACCAGGGCCGGTCCTGACTAAACTAAAATTTTTTCGCGGCAAATCCCGGTGCTCGACCTTTTCCGGGATTTTCCCAAACGAAACTAAAATTTTGGGACCATTTATATGGACATGGTAATACATACGACTAATACTGTCATTGCTAGTGTATGTGTATGCACACATAAAGCAGAGCTAGAGCGAATACGAGGGGTGTGCTTACCTTGTGGATCTATATGATTTATCGTATTGGTGTGAATATGGTAAAAGTTTGGTCAGAATCACTATTTTTTTATATTGTTTGAAAAATATTAAAATACCTCAAAATTTATCATTCCTCATTGTGAAATCATCAATGTAGATGTCAATATCAACCTCATTGTGGAATCAACTGCGCCTAACCTCTCTTATGACATTATAGATCAAATGGTTCTTTAGGAATTATAGTTTTGAGGAACAATCAGTAAATGCAATTTCAAATAATCAGTACACTAGACAAAACAAAGTCACAAAGATCAAACAACCTTAGGGAGTCAAGTACCTAACACATTGAAATCTGAGTACTCTAGCGTCGGTCGTACAATAGGGATATGGAAGAGATTCATACATGATTGGGTGGTTGCTGCCGCCTGCCCCTGCTGAAAGCCTGGTTGCCTGGAAGAAGTCAAGGGAGAGACGAGCCGCGAGATCACGGAAACACAAATGCACGGCGTTGATTTATCTGCCGTATGTTTATTGGGTTCAAAAGCTGAATACCAGTACTAGTACTAATCTATGCATTACCTACTTATATATATGTTGATGGCGATAAACGTCTTCGGAGCTCGGAGCCCTACTGAATGGGCCTCTTTCTGACCCACGCTGTCCACATGTGCGTGGCTTCCTGACTTACAGCCCATAGCCTCTGCTTGTCTTGAGAAATAAGGCCCATAGGCCACTTATGTAGAGTGAGCGATGCCGGAACAGCCCACGCAAATCTAGTGCAAGCCGTCGTGAAGGCCTCATATGTCCGGGCCTCGGGCGCTCTTAAGCGTCCAACTGGTCGGAGGCCATCAGATCATCTCAAGCCCCCTTCTTGTTATGAGCCCAACTAAGTCTTGTGATAATCCGGAATTCATCGGAGCAGCGAGAGCTGTCTGACCACAATTCTCCTGGCTGCTTCTGCGTGGCCTGTTAATGAATTCAGCCCACACGTGCTTCGACTCCCGCGGTGTTTTTTTTTTTTCCTTTTCTCGTTTTCTTTTCCTCATTTTTTTTCATTTTCCTTTTATTTTATTTATATAATTATTTATTTTTTTTTTTTTTTTTATTGTTTTACTTTTCTTTTTCGTGGTCCTTTATTTTTCTATTTGTTTTATTTTTTCTATTTCCATTTGTATTGTACTTTTCCTTTATTTTTTCTTTCCTTTCATTGATTTGTTTATATTTTTTTTTTGCTTTTGTAGTCCTTTTTAATTATTTTATTTTATCTATTTATTTTATTTTCCTTTTCTTATTTGATTTCTTTTTATTCTTCTTCTTTATTTTAGTATGAGAGCCTTTTATTTTTCTTTTCATATTATACTTTTTTTTTTAAGATTCTCACGTTTTTTTTTTTTTTCATAATGAAGCAATATCAACACAAGGTTATGTCATATTATCTATTTTCTCCCAAGTTTTTTTGGGCACACGATATTGGAACATAAGAAGCACTGTACTCTTTTCTTTACTTGAGTTTCCATGATTATTTATGGGTTCTTGTATAAAGTTTTAATGAGACATTTGTGGACAAAATGGGCCAAATTATAGTTGGGCCAAAGTAAGGAAAGATCCCATTAGAGCACTAGCACCTGCTTCAGTGTGTTATGTATTGCTTTCTTGTCTCTTTTGTACCGTTCATAAAGAAAATATTGCAATTATAGCGCAATACCAAGTCAAACTACATTTTAAGTTTCATCAAATTTGTACGAACAGCTACATATATCTGTCAAGTAAATATTATTAAATTCTTCTTAGAGTAAGTGTAACTATTTTAAATATTGATATTTAGTTTTTTTACAAATTTGTTGAAAATAAGAAATGATATGGGCATTTGCAAAGAGTTGCATCCGACTGAGATAAGGAAACAAAACTTTGGCCTCACAAAAGGTTTATAAGCCGTTTACGTATAAACTCACTTGTACAAACCTTGCATAGATAAAGGGTTCATCATAAAGTAAAATTAGAACCATGACAGTTAACTTGAAAAAGAGAGAGAGAAAGATCCATGAGCCATGACAATTTGATGGACAATATTAGACCTTTTATATTTTTTAAAACATATGACGTTTATACCGAGCGAATTAATTCACTTATCTTAAACTTAAGAAACGCGCTGCAAATTTAAAGTTCTCTCTTTTTCCCCCATGTTTGTACGGCCCCAAAAAAAAATGTGAAAGTGTTTTTTGTGTTGTAAAGAAATCTGATGCATATATATACCAGAATATGGCCGAGCTTAATTATTACAGTAGTTATGCTGCAGAAAAAGTTAGTCCACAAATTATGGTGCAGGGGCATATATGGATGGTTCTGGGCGGTGGGTCTCCCGCGATTTCAACTGAATTCGATCTTCCTCCGGATACAAAGAAGGAAGCAGAGGAGTGGAACAGAATGTGGCATATAATCATCATCATCATGAAAAAATTGCTGACCCAGCGCTGGGCATCTGCTTGCGTGCGCACGTGGGATTTTCGCAACAACTCCTATCATATCGTATCGTATCGGAGACCTGCGGTTGAGCTTTGCGTTCACACCACAGGAGGGAAAGAAAGATTGAGAGTCGAGAGAACATAGGAACCTCCCTCCCGTCGGAGTGAACTTGTGCGGCTGGCTGCATTCTGCTGCATTGTAAGTTTCCATGGCACTGCATGCTGTCCTGGAATGATGTAGAATGTGGACGGACCGAATCACCGACCGACCAACGTGATCGATGGAATCGTACGTGGTCTCACAGCCTCAGCAGGTGCGGTCGATGTGGCCAACCAACCACGAATTCCATTCCATTTGACGGCGGACGGAGGATGCCGGATGCAGAAGCAGTGGAGACTGGGGAGGTTCCGGGTGTGCGTGCGTGGAGGTTATACAACTGCGGCGGAAAGCAACGAAGAAGAGGTCGCGCACGTGTGTGAGTAAGCAAAGGAGCCGTCCCGAGAAGAAAGCGGCTGCAGGCTCGGCACCTCGTGTCATGAGTCGTCGTGACTCGTGGCCGACGACGCAGTCGGCCGAGAAAAAGCAAAGGAAAAGCGGTGTGGACGCGGAGCGAGTCGTGGAGCGCAGCACAACAGAACAGCCAAGCCCACCACCACCTCATCTCACAGTCCCATCAACCTTGCGGCGGCCGGTTCTAGTTGTAGGCGGTGTGCGATGCGTGTGTGCGGCGGCAGTTGCCATCGACGTACGGCGTGCAGTCGTCGGCCGCCGCCGAGCGGGTGCGGTGGGTCGACGCGTCGATCTCCGGCCGGCCGTCCGGCGTACGTCGAGACGCGGGCGATATTTTGTACGCTGACGCCGCCTCTGGCTACGTATACAGTGTGGCCTACGAGTCGTGTCTCGGTACACTTTCCTTCGTCGTGTAGCAAACCGTCGTGCGTTTCTGAGTCAACCGCCGGGGCTGCCTGCGTGCCGCGGTGAGGTAGACACAGTGCGATGCCGACGCTCACCTCTAACCTTTCCAGGTGAGTAGAGGCTCTGAAGATGCAGCGCCAGCGCAGGTATCTGACTGAAATATCCGGGATGTTGACGGACGGCTGCAAATGGATCAGTCCATGTCCACTGTTTAGTTGGTGAAATATTTTGGGTTCGGGAACTGTAGCACTTTTTGTTTGTATTTGGTAATTATTGTCCCATCATGGAGTAACTAGCCTCAAAAGATTCGTCTCGTACTTTTCAACCAAACTATACAATTAATTTTTTTATTTACCTACATTTAATGCTCCATGCATGCATTAAGCGATTCGATGTGACGGGAAACTGTAGCACTTTTTGAGTTGGTGTATGGCACTTAAACACAACCGCGCCGGCCGCGCGCGGGTACAGTCAGTCCCAGGACCTTCCATTCCAATTCCAACAGGTCGAGTGCATGCGGCCAGCACCAGGAGGTGGGATTGGAAACAGTAGCAGGGATCGTATTCGTATCGTATCCTATCCTATCGGAGAACAGCGGAGGATGAGCTTGGCGTTCACACGGGGAAAGAATTATTGTATACATCAGAACCTCCCGTCAGTGAAGTTATGCTGCTGGTTGCAGGCATTCTGCTGCATTGCACTGCATGCTTGTCCTGTTGATGTCTCCTGTGCTTATGTAGAATGTGGACTGAGGCTGACCGACCAACGTGATTGATGGAATCGCATGCAGTCTTCACCCTCAGCCTCAGGTGCGGTCGATGTGGCGAACCAAGACTGGGCGTTTCATTTGACGAGGGAGTAGGCTGGATGCACAAGCAGTGGAGATGGTGGCGGTGGCGGTGGCGGTGCGATGCGGCCCGGAGGTCCGGATATTCCGGCGGCACGCACGCGGACACAAGAGTGTCGGTTACAATACAAGTGCGGAAAGCAACGAAGACGAAGAAGACATCGCGCACGTGCGAGCAGAGTCGCCGGCCGGACCGGGAAAGCGGCGGTCACGGCGGCTCGTGACTCGTGTCCGACGACGCGTCGGATCGGAGCTCGCTCACTCAGGTCGGCCGAGAACGATCGAGAGAAAGAAAAGCCGTGTGGACGCGAACGCAACAACCCCACACCTGATCTGCTGATCCTCCATGAATAAACCAACCAACCTAACCTATTGCGGCCGCCGGTGGCGGTGCGTGTGTTGCGACGGCAAATTGCCAGCGACGGCGTCTCTCTCCGGCGTCAGTCGAGATGCATGGCGATAATATTTTGCACGCTGAAGCCGCCGGCCTCTGGCTACAGTGTTACCTACGCATTACCTACGTGTCGTGTCTCGTCGCGTACCAAACCCAAACCGTCGTGCGTTTCCGAGTCAACCAGCCCAGGTCCGATGCTTGTTGCCTTTGCACGGTGCGATGCTGACGCTCCCCTCCACACTTTCCAGGTAGAGGCCGCGGCAGAGGTACCTGCACAGGTGCAGATGCAGCGCCAGCACAGGCATGGGAATCTGACTGAATCCGGGGTACGTGTTGATGGAAACGGATCAGTCCATCTCCACACAAATCCGGCAACTCCAGCGTGCACGACGGCGGTCGCCGGCGACGGGTGGTGCCCCCTGCTGCTGCTTTCAGCTGCTAACTAATCCATCTCATCGCACCACACCTTATCTAGCTGCCTATCGTCTCTTATCGCCCGCATGCAGCCGGATAAAAAGCACCACCAGCTGCTAGCACCATCCATGGCCACCACCACGAACACTGCATGCGCCTCCGATGGATGACAGTCCGATCCTCATCACGTGGCGTTGGCCCTGCGCCCGGCTCATTCTCATCTGCCACTAATATTGATCCAACGTCCCTGCTGCTGCTTTTTCTGCAATTGGTATATCTAAGGATGTTCAACAAAAGTACACCCAACTTTTTATCTAATCTAGCAAAGACTGTTTCTTTACTCGACTAGCTAGAAACTACTTTTATCAACCTGTCATTCTATCTATCTATCTATCCACTTCCACTTTATCGCAACCTTGTTTAATTAATTTGCAACACTTGATCGTTACTTCAATTTCTTATTTGGAGACACTTGATCGTACCCTCGCCTTGTTGTGTATTAATTAGAATCATATCTTTGGTGCTCTTGAGGCGGCCTTTTATATATATTCAGCTAGTCATATCGATCGGAAGGTTGGGTTGTTATCTCACCTGTCACCATTGATTTTAATTCAGCCTAGTCACATTTGCACACTGAATAATTGATATTGATTGCATCAAGCGGCGATTTTTTTTGGGAATATCTCTGCACATATTTTTTTAACAAAATTCCCATGACCATGAATTTAGGTGCTTATTTCAAACAACTTGTACACATAATTGGGCCTTTCAACATCTTTAAATCCAGGGGTTGCTCCACAATTATATAACTAGCACATTGACCTTCCCATTCAAGAAAGTCCTGTTCACACATCCCTTTGATATTACTCGATATTGTGAGAGCAAGCGTATGGCAAAAGGATCTCTAATTGCTTCCAATCTATCAATTGGGGCATTTGTTTCAATATAACTTCAATGCAAATGCAAGCAATCGTATGTTATGCACATTTCAAAATGCAACAGCCGTGTTCACAAGGTCGCTCCCCTACTAGTGTGCTCCAAAATTGATCCCTTTTTTTTTTTCGCGATCGGGCCATTCACCCGTTTTTCATTAAGAGGAGGAAAACCAAATCCAAATACAAACTAAGCCGGGATGCCGAGCAGACATCAGGCTGCGAAACAGAGAGACAAAACTAAACAAAACACAACACAACAACACAAACAAAGCAAGAACCTAACTACTGGATGCAACCCATAAGCCTATTACAAGATAACCAAATGTCGCGACTAGACCGCAAGCACTCTCAGGCTGGATCGGCTGCACCGATGCGCCGCTTCTTCCCCCGCAGAAGGAAGACCTGCATGGCCTCCATGTTGACCTCAGCGTCAGGGCCCGTGAGGGCAGCGTGCAGCTCAGCAAAGGAGACCGCATCTTCACGCTCGGCCTCGACCTCGATCCCCATCTTCTTGAGCAAAACCCTCCTTGCCTGGTCCTCTGGCTTATGGAGCCTAGACGCACTCTTTGCAGCAAGCCGCGCACTGCGTTTCGGCATTAGTACGGAGGCATCTTGGCGTGGGCGCGTTTTCCTCAAGACTGGCGTGGAGAGAATGGGGGGCTCGAGCTGCTTCTTGAAAGTGGCCACGAACTCCTCGACCGACGGCACAGTCACCGCACCCACATCCGATGCCCCCACCTCGGCCGGGGGCGGTACCGGTAGGTCACTCGACGCAAGCTGTTGCACAACCTGAGCAGCCAACCCGCCAGGCCCGACAACTGGTTCCGTACCAGGGGTGCTGAAGTCCTCGAACGACGGCGTGGACACCGAGCTCACTGCAGTTGCCGTGAACACGAAACCGCCTCCTTCTCCCTCGCCCACATCTGAGGCCCCCGCCTCGACCGAGGTCGGTAACGGTAGGTCCTGCGCCGCTAGCAGGGGCATAGGCTCAACGACCACCCCACCCGGCACGCCAGCTGGTGCAGCCAACTCTATCTGCACACACATCTCCGACCACCAATCAGTAGTCAAACTGGGGCTAGGCTCGGAAGGATGGTCCGAAGAAGGAGCGCTTGCCAACTCGATGTCGACTCCCTCGGCCCACCAGTCCACATGCACCGTGGGCTGCGCTGTGGAGGGCGCGCCCGAAGGTACCTCGTCACCGTCGTTGGGCGGCGACGCCGGTGTGGCGGTAGACTGCGGTCCGGCGTCAGGCACCCGACCAGTGCATGTGTCTCTTGCCGGCTTGCTCCGGCGTCGCTGCCGGCGGCGTCGGCAACGGTCGGTGGCAGGGCCAGTGGTGACCGACTTGGCCCCTCCTGATGCATCGCGGCCACCACTAACGGGGCGCCGCTCCATCGAGGCTGAAGGCATGTGTAGCGACGGCGACCACGGCTGCACACCTTTGCACGATGGCCGACACCCCAGCAATGGAAGCAACGCGATGGAGAGCGACAATGAGCGGCGATGTGGCGCGCGCAAGGCGATTGAAGCATCGACCCACGAGCTCCAGCGGATCGGCGGCGTCGCGTGGTTGTCACATTTTCGGCCAGCGTCGAAGGCGGCGACTCACAATAGTCCGGAAACCGTCGGCGTCGACAATACACCTCGCGGCCCCGGACCCGACGCCTTTCGCCACCGCGGACCAAGCGGCGGAGCACACGGGACCCTTGGCGGCTGCGAGCACCAAGGCGATGTTGCCTGGAGACACACGCGCGGGCTGTGTGTCGTTAGCGGTGGACTTGTCCGGCGCCCGATGACGAGGCCGCCGCCGCCTTCTCCCCGTAGGTCTCTTGTTGGCGCCCTCCACGGACGCGAGGTCGGGGATGCATTCGCGTCCCTTGAAGAAGACGGAGGCGTGGCCCGAAGAGCCATGCGAGCGACGTCGTCGGTAGGACGGACGCGACGCAGCGGGGAGCGGGCTCGTCGTCGCCGCTACCCGCGCTCGGGTCAGCCTCCGCCCAGCGGCTGGCCTTGGAGCGCCCCACCGAGCTGCCCCCAGGATGGAAGGGGGCAGCGTGGGGGGAGAGGGGTGACGACCTAGGAGAAGGGCCGCCAGCCGGCTTTAACGTCGACGGCGACTGCGACGGCGGCGCAGGAGCTGCAAAGTCTTCGTCGTCACCTTCGCTGTCGTCCTCGTCTTCAACCTCGTCGTCCTCCTCCTCGTCATCGTCCTCAGCGACGACCGCGGCCTCAGACAGGCACAATGTTGAATTGGGCAGCGCCGCCGTGCAGGCAGCGGTCACCACGGAGAGCTTCCCATCCTCCGCCGCGTGGGAGTCGCAGCTGCTGGGCTGGGCGGCTCCGACGAGGCTGCCATGGGTGGTGAGCTTGCAGGCAGCCGACGGGGCTTGAGAGGACGCCGACAAGCTGGGCTCCGAGCTCCCCAAGGAGAACCCATGGGACGGTAGATCAAGGGGAGGAGCTCGGATGCAGGCTTGGATTGGAGGGGGAGTGGCTGAGAAGGGAGATCGGCTTGGGGGCTGAGGGCGCCGCCGCCGTCGCCCAGGAGAGACGGGTCGGGGGGGTCGGGGGCTTTCATCTCAGAAGCAGTCTTGAAAATTGATCCCCTTCAATCTTGCTCTTGTGGTCTTCTCTCATGCATCTGTAGGCAATCCCCCCCCGTCCACTAATTAGATCAAAATTTGAGATAATGCTTGAGATCATGGGGCACATGGTAGACTTTTTAATGGATATGATCACTTATCTAGTTGAGGATCATTCGAAATATTCATAGATTGTTTCTATGAACTGCCTCTTCTTTGGCTTCAACTAGTTGAATTGCATAAGTTTCATACTCAGATTAGATCAGCCGAAGGAAAATCGAATACGAGAAAACTGAATGACGTATACTCTACTAAATCCAAAACTTAACTTGTTTTAGTTTTGTGCAAACATGTTCAATTTTGATTAGATTCAATTCATAAAAAATATACCCAACATTTGTATTAAGGCCTGGGACGTATACTCTATGGTTTTGCATTTTGGCGATGGTGATTAAGGCCTGGGACATATACACCATACGTTGTTTGGATAAAGATCAACGACCGAGATCATGTTGCGGTTGCTTTCGCAATGCCACGGTGCCCGTGCATGGCGCAGGTGACAGTCTTGCATGCTAGCTGGACTGATCTGAGACGCATGACACACCTTTGCTGTGATGAGACATGGTGGAGCAAAAGAGTCTCTCCATGAATTCAGATGTTTGGATTGATCGACTCGACTGCATCCATGCAGAGATAAGCCTGCAGGCTCGCACTCGCAGTTGCTAGCCCACCAAGCCAAGGTTGTCCCACATTGCATTGCGTCCACGATCTCATAGTATTTTTTTAAAAAGACAAATTGTGATCTTTTTTTTTTTTTGAACTGTTGTGATCTTCTTTAGTTGCCCAAAATATGTCTTGATATCTAGATAGGTTTTTAGCTAAAATAGAAGACTGCATGCAGTGGTCGTCTAATCCTAGTAGGAGTTCGCAGTAGATGCCAGATCCATCTCAATTAGCTTTACGGCGGGCGTGCACATCTATGCAGCTTAATAGCTTATGTTATCCCTCCTACTTTTACATATTTTTCTATGATAATATGGCTAGTTGCTAAATAAGATAACTTATTACTTTGAGTAGTGCTCAAGGCAATCATTTGGTCATATACTCTGATACTCTACAGTAGTTTGAGGGCACATCGAACTTTAACTAATTTATTCCTTCTGTTGCAAATATACTCCTTGTTATATTAGTTTCATTATCAGAAGATATGCCTATTTGCTGTGGAAGCAAGATGCATGCATTTCCTGTTACATTTTGGAATTAACAATATTCTGTTTAATTTTTGGGTAAACTTTTTTGTATCAGGTGACAAGCACAATTGAAAATTACATCCTGGTTACTATTACTAACTGTACTTGGACGAGAACCTTTTTTTTTTTTTTTTTTTAGGAAACTGGAGGGCCGGACGATCACTTTATTAAAATTAACCAAAGTTACAAAAAAGAAGGAGGAGCAGAGAACCCTTCATGAAAGAAAGAAGGATACAAAGAAAATAAAACAAAACCTGACATCTAAATCAGTTCTAGAGATTGTAGCCATTGATCAAAGATAACGGAGGAGGTTGGTTTGACTCTTAAAAGTCACTAGCCTTAATTCACTGAAGAATCTTCGTCTGCATTCGATCAGGCTTAACTGATTGGCGTTAAAAATAATTTCAATCCTAGCTTGGGCGAGAACCAAGCCAAGACCGGCCTTATATTACTGGACTATGAGCCTGTTTGTATCCATTAGCATTAAAAATTAGCAGCTAAAATTAGTATTAGTGGAACCAAATGGGCCTGTTAATAAACCTACTATTTCTTAGCTAGAGGGATGCTTAATTACTATTTGTTCCATTAGTAGTTTTTTAGCATAGTTCCATTATTAGGTTTGAGGTTGCTCTAATAGGTGCTGATAGTTCATATGCAACCTTCATCTCACTATCCAACCACCTATTAGAAGCACCCTGCTAAAAATTAGCAGCTACTTCATCCATTTCAAATTATGAGTTACTTAATTTATATTTTTTCAAAGATTTTGCTGTGTAACTAGACATATATTGTATCTAGATATATAAAAAATTTGATGTACCAGAAAAAGTCAAAGCAGCTTACAATTTAGAACAGAGATAATATTAGCAATTAGCTAGCTAATTTTAAGTTCTGATGGATCCAAACAGCCTGGATCCTGAACCAGTGCAACCTTTGCAAACTGAGGCCCAATACGCCAATAGCCACAACTCACAGTTCTGCTCAGCGCGCTATTCAAGTGATTGATTAGTATATAGAGATCATCTATATATTCGAATTTAATTAATTTGATGCGTGGTTTATTTCGAGCTAGTATGCTATAGCTTAGATGCTAGTAGATGCAAAGCTCTAACCGTACCGCCATGGAACAAATATAGGACAATCAGTAGAAATATTGGGGCCGGTCCGGGTAATCTTCGTCAAATAAAGCTGCTTTTCCATGCCAGTTTCTAACAGAGATATGTGCTGCGATGCTGGCAAGTGGCCAAAGATGATATTATTACATATTCTTGAACCGTTAGGAAAATATTCTTGCCACGAGGTTTTATAAGATTTCCATGGATACAAAAGAAGTTTCGGAAGATTTGGGCCATGATTAGACGGCGACCTAGCTATAGTTACGTGCATGCCAATGGCGGGCATAGGACAACGTGTTCTTGAAGCCGAACTCACTACTACAAAAAGCCAACCAAGGGAGCGCGACATTTATATTAGGGGCGGCTCATGCGTGAGCCGCCCTAATGTATGCGAAAAATCTGGCTGTTGACAAACCGCCTCTATCGACGACACATTAGGGGCGGCTCGTGTACCCGCCGCCCCTACTGTTATCGGGGCGGTTCAATCACCGGCCGCCCCTACTCGTGGTCCACAATAGGGGCGGCTCTATATTGATGCGCCCCTACTGAGTGGGTTGCCGAATTTTAAAATGAGGCACTAAAATTAAAATTTCAGAACGATCTCGGACGGAAAAACTTCCTAAATATGAAATGTAGATCTCGAAAAGTTATGAAACTTTGTAGTTGACCACTTTTAGTTCGAAATCATTTAGTCATGCAAAAAGCTATGTTCAAATGTCTCAAATTTGAAATTCAAATTTAAGTAAAAAACGACCTCGGACGGAAAAACTTCCTAAATATGAAATGTAGATCTCGAAAAGTTATGAAACTTTGTAGTTGACCACTTTTAGTTCGAAATCATCTAGTCATGCAAAAGCTGTGTTCAAATGTCTCAAATTTGAAATTCAAATTTAAAGTAAACGACCTCGGACGGAAAAACTTCCTAAATATGAAATGTAGATCTCGAAAAGTTATAAAACTTTGTAGTTGACCACTTTTTAGTTCGAATCCGTTTAGGGCCTCAAATAGTCAATTTACACTCGGATTTGTATAATATATGAGGACGCGGAATGGGATATGGACACATACAAGTGTGTAGCGCAGTGGAGGGGGTCACGCGCGAGCTCGAGGTCGCGGGTTCGAATCTTGGCGGCCGCAACATTTGCAAAAAGCCTGAAAAAATCACCATGTGTAGGGGATGTGGGTGGCTGGCCGGTGGGGTCCTACCCCGATTAAAAAAAAATCTTTTGTTAATTTTTTTTTGAATTTTAAAAATGCGAAATCTGGGATTCACATTAGGGGCGGCTCAAACAGGAGCCGCCCCTGATGTGTTCACATTAGGGGCGGCTGAGACAACCGCCCCTAATGTGGATGAACATTAGGGGCGCTTGTTTAGGGGCGGCTGGGAAAACCGCCCCTAGAGTCCATCACCAGCCGCCCCTAATGTTGCTCAATGTAGTAGTGACTGACACTCCTGTAGTAGCTAAGCTTTCTGCCCATCTTTCTAGTTTTGGAAATCAGGTGTTGTGGTCCATTCCAACAACCATCTATACAATTTTGGCATCAAATCGTTGCTACACGTATATGTATAGGCCCTAATGTAGTTCATTTTTGTAGATCTATGGATTTCATATAGCTAGAAAAGTTCTAGCACCACTACATTGTTTTAGAAGGCATACTATGAGATAGGCCGGGGAAAATTGGTTCTTTTGAATATGCACAATACTTTATGTGACTTCATATAGTTGATATCACTAGTTAGTTTAAATCTTTTCCGGCCGATAGACAGTTCATTATGGGCACATTTTTCTGATAAACTATATATATAAGATGTTTCTCTTAAACGAATACTGTACTAGCAGGAAAAAAAAAAAATCACAAATGAAACTAAAGTTAAAAAAACTTGTCACGCTATAGCAATTCTAAGAAAAATCGGTGCCTCAGTAAATTTATTTACCTAGGTGCCCCAATAACTATTGTGGTGATTCCATATTGTTTGTCACACTAATAATAATGTGAAAGGTTACCATGCATGCATGCCAAGCTACGCATTAATGGCAAATAAAGGAATCAGTTCACATGGTTACATAGATGCAAATTTAAATCCTATAGTACACTGTCTTTGTCCTGAATATAAAGGACATTATTTTTTTCTCAGTCAAACTATTATAATTTTTTTTTGATCGAAGTATCCCAACCTATTTTTTTAATTTTTCAATAATGCAGCCTGTTTAAGTTCGCTCCCATGATCAACCAAGTTTACAAATAGTGTATAACAATCTACAACACCAAATAGATGATTTATGAAACTAAATTAAAATTTGTAATGGATTTAACTTGATGCTAATTTGATGTCGTAAATATTACTGTTCTTTCTTTTTTATAAATTTGATCAGACTTAAGATAATTTGGCTTAAGTCAACTAAAAAATCTCTTATATTCAAAATAGAGGGAGTATGTGTTTTGAGACAGAGGTACTATACAAAAATAATAGTTCGGATATGTATAGCTAGGGTTTATGTTTTTGTTCTTGATGATATGCTATAAATATATTATAGCACGGACACGTTCGTTCCTAATGATGAGGAAATATATATAATATGAACTCATAGAATATATTCCATCACAGTTTCCCTCTAATTGCCTATAAAGTCACGTATCTCTGCGAGCACTTAGCACCAATTAATCATGTGGATTTACACTACTACAGATTTCGCTCATCACTACCGCCGGCATCTTTGCGGATTTTAATCCACCGGCGGTGCATGAACCTCGTCCGGTAGTGATGAACCGTTCAGCGCTGGAAACTTCGAAACTCCACGGATTCAACCAATTTCGGCGGTGAAGACTTAGATCACCACCGGGTTGAATCGTTCCCCGAGTGGTCTTGATGGACCACGAGATCACTTTCGCGGGTTTGAATAAGAACCGATAGCGATTTGAAGACCAAGGAACGGTAAAAACAAACGATAGAAAGAGAAGATTGCACACGGAGATGAATTAAAAACGGCGGTTTATTATATATTCTTGGATAATATATTTACAAGATGAAAAAAAATAAAAGAAAGCGGCGGCGCCGCCGCCTAGGCCTCGCCCTCGCTGCGCCGGCCTCGTCCTCCCCCGCCGGTGCGCGTTCCCCGCCGACGCCTCGGCGCCCGCGTTCAACACCGCCCGGCCTCGCCGGTATCCCGCGGCGAGGATGTCGGCGATGGTATCGACCTTGTAGGCGTAGAAGTTGGCCTTCTCCACCAACGGCCAAGCCACCGTTGGCGGGCCCGATTTGCGCTTCGCCAAGGTTGGTGAGCTTGCGGAGGGCGTCATGGAGGCGCGACGGTGAACTGAAGCTCCTCCATGGTGTAGTTGCCGGCCATCTCGCACGTGCGTCGATGAAGCCGCTCGGTGATCGGGGTTGTGGAAAGAGACAGGTTAATTAGCGATGGAGATGGTACCAAATCAAAGGGTGCTGTGCATAGTTATATAGTAACAAGCCATGGAATGCATACAGTCGATTGTCATTTCCCAAGACGGCGCCATGAAAACAGTCAAAGAGCGACCGGCCCGTCTCCCCGGCACACGAAGGCACGCGTTTTGATCTCCAATCCCCACGCTTAGGCGGCAACCAAGGGTGACCGGCTATGGCGCGTTTCTTGCGCGTTTCAATGGCCGTTTCCTCCTACGCCCGCTGCGTTTCCCAAGGCACCCAATCCCGATCCCCCGGTTCGATCCCCCAACGAGCCAGTTTTTGACCATTTTTTCAAGAACCGATGCTCGAGTTTAATTAGGATTACCATTGCTATAGATGTTGCTCACGAAATCTAATGATATTGATTTTATAGCATAGAAAGATACTTATCTAAATACACCATTGTTATTTCGAAACAAGGAATGCATGCTTTACATTATTTATCATTGCTACAAGATCAACCACACGTACCTTCGATGCCGACGGGGGAGGGAGCAGGAGGGAGGGAGGGAGGGAGACGAGAGACTTACGCTACCTGCAGGCCGGAGCACGAACAAATGACACTCAACTTGCTGTAGCACGTCCACAACACACTGCGGGCTATTTAAAGAATCAAACTTGTACCGCCCAACGGATAGCCATCACGTTTTTTTTCTTTTTTTGACCATGGGAGTAGTACGACTACGCACAATACTGTAGCTGTCACGTTCGCTTAGCGTGTTGTTCACGGTAGTTATTGACCACTTTTATATATTTTTTACCATCAAATGAGGATCAATGCTAGATAAATATTATTATTACTAATAAATTCCACGAGTTTTGGTGTACACTCAGTTTTACAGGTGAACTCTGGAAAACCTCGAAAATCAGAGAGAAAAGAGGATAAATCAAGACACCAAAGAAAAGGACCAAATCAGGGCGATTGGTATAAATTTCAGGGGTCCAAATGAGAAGAGAATGAAGCTCGAAGAGGTTGGAGGGCAGACCCCACAGGGTGGGGCCGGGCGGCACGCCCCCCGTGCCGCGCGGCACCCTATGGTGGGTCCACGTGTCCAGCTTCTAGAATGTTCCTACAACCGACCTATGGAGTTGATCTAGTCCATCCAATCAAGTCGGTTTGATCCAAGGGCTGAGATTCATCCTATGGGCCTATATAAGCAGGGGCAGGGCTCCCCCCTGAAACCCTAATTCATTATTCATCTCATTGATTAGAGAGGGATCCCAATGTAAGGAACTCTCTCTTCTCAATATAGATCTAGGGTTAGACTCTTCAATGTAATAGATTAGATCTAGTTGAGAGTTAGGGAGAGCGGAGCTGCGCTCCGGTTCTGGAGAGTCTTCAGAGTTATGGTATGTCTTTGTATCTTCACTCTACAAGACTTATGCTTTGATATATATCTTCTCTATTTACTTTTATGCCTTCCATTTATGGTTAGTATAGTTATTATACTTTGCATAGGATCTCCACTCGCATCGAGTGCTCTAGTTATTCCGGTTAGCTAGAGTAGTAGTTAATAGTGTAGACATGGTATCTAGACTAGAGGTTACTTGAGATTGCACCCAATCCCACGGATAGTATGTGGTAGCCCCAGGTGGTGACAGCCCTGATGGCCGACGTATTCCACCACGTTCGGGTTGGTGTTTGTAGGACTTTTAGTCGGACCTTCCTAGCCCCCCTTCTCATCCCTCGTGCGTGGCTAGTGTTCGATGTCCCGAAGTGTTATTGTGTGATTGCTATATCTATGCATACCGGTTACCTTAGAACCGAAGTATTAGAGAAGTAATTAGGAACCTTTGCCTCTCCCGTTGTCCTCTTGATTAGCTAAGCTATTCATTTATCATAGTATCCTTATAGGTATCTTACTATTTTATGCTTTAGTATTTATATCTTTACTTATCATTAATCACTTACCCTTACTTTAGTCTAGTTGGTTTACTAAGTCAGTAGATACATGATTGTGAGTTATTAGAATTCTTTAGCCAAAGCTTCCCTGTAGATACGATACCCTAGAATACTCCCCTAGGGAAAAGCTACATTGATGTTCTGTGCGCTTGTAGAATCTTCTTATTCTTTTAGCACTTAACAAACGTCAACACGTGTTCACAGAGGCCTGTGCATGCATGCATGCCGCTCGCGTGGAGAACCGCATTGCCAGTAGTATTCACTGCCGGTTAGGAAACCGACAGTGTCTCCGGAACCGATGAGAAAAGCCTATGGCACCAGCTGCAGCGTCGGCGGGTTAAATCAATGTCGGTTAAAACACCGCGGTGTAGTTTTACAACCGGCGGTGATCGGCATATCCTTTGCGGTGCAAAGCTTTACGGCGGTGGTATTTGATATCACTTTGCGGGGTGGCGAGACCCGGCGGTGATTTCGCAATATTCAACGGCCGCATAGTTCTCAACTCGACCGGCCGACCTTCGCACCAATCTTTGGCGCCACTGCCGCCCGTCCTCCGTACAACGGCGGTCGCCTCAACCACGGCATCTCGCCTATTTAAAGCGGCAAAGGGGCCATTTGTGTTTTGCACCCGATTTCTCCTATTTGTTCTTGCATTCTTAGTTAGATCTGTAGTTCCTACTCTCTCCTCAAAATCTGAGAGGGCTTAGTTTTGAATTTTAGTGTCATGGGTTTTGGATCTAGGAAATCTTTTACGCTTATTTTTCCTTGTTCTTCGTCCTCGATCTTCTTTGCTAGCATTACTTTTCAGTTCCACATACATATGGCCTTTCTTTGGGAGAAAGCCCTCCACATCTGAATATGCCTAGTCAAGAAAATGGTTTTGAAAAGGTGCTAGAAGAGTCTTACTGAAGATAGAGACACCGGAGCTTGCGGCTTACGTGGGTGCCATGATTCGAGGATCGAACTACGGACTCATATTAAGAGTCCGGAGTCCTTGTGTTTTGGGGTGAAAATGTCGAACCAAAACCCTAGGCACATGGACATATAGTATCCGAATCATATGGTGCATCCACGGAAAAACAATGCTCATTGGGACGAAGTTCTTGTGACTTCATCCTTCGTCCAATGGTCAAGTTTAATTTGAAGGCGAAGCTCCGGTGAATCTCATCCTCCAACCTCCTCGGTCGGTTCTTTAGCGGTCTCGCCACTTCTTCGACCCTAGAGATATGCTACAAGAGACTTACGAGGTGGTTAAATTTTAATGTGTTTGTACACTTTGATTGTAGCATTGACCTATCGTGAATTGGTCTTTGTTACCGTATATTTAGTTTTATGTAAGGTCTTTGTTATGGAAATATATGTAATCAAATTTCTTGATACATTTGTATTTTTGTTTGTTATGGATGTTGTTTGTCTCTTGATATCTTTGAGTTCCCATTTTTTACCCTTCATCGAACATAATAGAAGACGGTTGCGTCAATGAAATATCTTTGCAATGTCGGGAAAATACAAATGAATATCCAAATCCAATGTGAATGAAATATTTATCAGGAAAACCTAAGATCTTGTGTGGGGTCATATTTTGGGTGTACATGACTGTAAAAAAAATTCAAGCCATGTCCACCAAGGAGGATTACACATCCTTCACAGAGGCACATGATCCCTTCCATCGAACCAGGACTATACGATTGTAGTTCTTGTGCTCCGTGTGGTTCATATGTTTGCGGTGTTGTAGTGGTCTCAAACTTTTTTTGAGCCTTTCACACACAAATGGGGAAGTAACCACGAAGTTTGAGAATTTTCGAGAGTTGGTTTGGTACTTTTCTCGGTTTATTTGAATTTTAGCGCGCGACGCCAGGTGTAATTATAGTTTGGCTGGCGTACCCACGAAAAGAGCGGAATCTTTGCTAGACTTTTCCACGAGGGTCTCATGTGCCCTAGGAGGCAAATCACTTTGTGGAGGTCTATGAAAATTTCTTGTGTTTCCATGATGTAATTAGCCTTCTTATCGCCGGTTTAGCTCGAAGGAAATCATAGTAATTAAAATATTTATCGGGAAAACCTAAGATCTTGTGTGGGGTCATGTTTTGGGTGTACATGACTGCAAAAAAAATTCAAGCCATTTCCACCAAGGAGGATTGCACATCCTTCACAGAGGCACATGATCCCTTCCATCGAACCAGGACTATACGGTGTAGTTCTTGTGCTCGTGTGGTTCATATGTTTCTTGGTGTTGTAGTGGTCTCAAACTTTTTCTGAGCCTTTCATACGCAAATGGTGAAGCAACCACGAAGTTTGAGAATTTTCGGAGTTGGTTTGGTACTTTTTCCAGTTTATTTGAATTTTCGCGCGACGCCAGGTGTAATTATAGTTTGGCGGCGTACCCACGAAAGAGCCGGAATCTTTGCTAGACTTTTCCACGAGGGTCTCATGTGCCCTAGGAGGCAAATCCTTGTGGAGGTCCCTAAAAATTTCTTGTGTTTCCATGGTGTAATTAGCCTTCTTGTCGCCAGTTTAGCTCGAAAAAAATCATAGTAATTAAAATATTTATCAGAAAAACCTAAGATATTGTGTGGGGTGATGTTTTGGGTGTACATGACTACAAAAAAAAATTCAAGCCATTTCCATCAAGGAGGATTACACATTCTTCACCGAGGCACATGATCCCTTCCATCGAACCAGGACTATACAGTGTAGTTCTTGTGCTCCGTGTGGTTCATATGTTTGCCGGTGTTGTAGTGGTCTCAAACTTTTTCTGAGCCTTTCACATGCAAATGGGGAAGCAACCACGAAGTTTGAGAATTTTCGGAGTTGGTTTGGTACTTTTTCAGTTTATTTGAATTTCTACGCGACGCCACCGTGTAATTATAGTTTGAAGCGGCGTACCCATGAAAAGATCCGGAATCTTTGCTAGACTTTTCCACAGGGTCTCATTTGCCCTAGGAGGCAAATAACTGTGGAGGTCCATGAAAATTTCTTATGTTTCCATGGTGTAATTAGCCTTCTTGTCACCAGTTTAGCTCGAAGAAAATCATAGTAATTAAAATATTTATCAGAAAAACCTTAGATCTTGTGTGGGGTCATATTTTGGGTGTACATGGTTGTAAAAAAAAATTCAAGCCATTTCCACCAAGGAGGATTACATATCCCTCACAGAGGTACATGATCATCCATGAAGTGGCAGCATTTCTATAGCACTGCCGGTTGCGGGTAATAACTGGCAGTGAATAGGATTGGGGTGAAATTTTCCAAATCTATCTAAACCTCCCGCCATTTCGTTCCCCACCGTGCCGAAACCTGCCTTGATGATATATATATGTGAGTGGCTCGGAGCGAAATTTTGGCAAGTCATTTGAACCCCGCGCCATTCTCGTTCCCCACCAGCGCCGAAAGAGCACCAGATTCGCCGACGGAGAACCACCAACTCCAACGTCGCCGTTCGTCGTCCCCTACACCGCCCGGGCCGTCCATTCGCGCATCCCCGGTCGTTCCGCTCAGCGGAATGGAGGCTTGGCGGCGTTCTCCCACGCCCGCTTCTCGCACTCGGCGTCCCCCCTAACGCCGGCAGGCATCCTCGCCCGCCGGCCCGTTCCACGGTGAGAACTAATTATCCCTTTAGGTGTTCAAGTTTTTACCTATGAGAATGAGAACTAATTCGCCGCTGTCCTAGCCTCGCCTCGCCCGCTTGGTCTTCCTCCACGCCGACGGAGGACCGCCGCCACACCTCTCTGCCGTCCGCAGCCTCACGCCGTCTTCCTCTTCACCGCCCGACGCCGTACCGTCCGCAAACTTGTCCTCCTTGAATCCTCGAGACAAGATAGGTGCACCACGAGGAGCACGAAAGTTTGGTGAGTGCGTGCGTGTCGCTGCCCTTGAGGTGTTCGTTGAAATGCCCGTGTGGATAAGCGCAACCTGTTATTTTCTTTTATATTTAGATTTGGCTTTCAAACGATTACGGATCCTTGTTGGCG
>JADLZK010002977.1:0-46851 GCA_015847255.1 Hyparrhenia diplandra
AAGAAGTGAGCCCGAGAGCCTATTTATTCCCTTCTCTTTCTATTTTCTTTCTCTCTTTTCCTTTATCCTTTCTCCCATTTCTTTTATGTGCGTAAATACATATATATCTTTATTATATTTACTTGCATAAGATCTTGAACTTATATTCTCCTAAACTTTTATTTATGAGAATATTTATTCAAGGTGCTCATACAATTAAATATGTATATGTGTACACACATTTTCTTCCCCTTTTCTTATTGTTTCATGTGTAGTGTATATACTATAAATATTTATACAAGCACACTTATATTTCTCGGACTTTTATTGTCGAGAATATTAATTTATTGTGCTTATAAAATATTCAAATATATTTATGGTGCACATGAGTTTTGTATTCTATTCCCAGAGAAGTTTGTAAATCATTTCTCATGCAAATACTTCCATAAATAAAATCTAGAACTTACCTTGCATCCTTGGTCACCATAAAGTTCTTCGAGCAACAAACAAGATTTCCTATTTTTCTATATGATGGCATGCAGGTTTTAAAAACAGGGTTTCGGCTTAGCGGAAAATAAATTAAGTTTTAGTTGTAATTGAAAAGTTCAAATTTTTAGTGAATTTTAAAATGATGCAAAAAAACACGGTGTTACAATAAGCACCACTAGCACTGCTGATTTTTTTGTTGAGCTTCCTCGCCGCTAATTTAGTCATCCAGTGCGATCAATTTGTATCATTTCTTACTTGAAACAAATATGCTATGATGTTAGGAATGCCCTCTTGAGTCATTAGGAATGCCCATTTGCCGATTATGGCGATTTCTCTTGCATAGTGTTCATCTTTGTCCATTGTATTGCTAAATTGAACACCGCAGTAGTCTAAATGCAAAAATCGTTATAGTCTAAATTGCAAATATAGTTAACTCGCAATTTAGTGATGAGTATATCAAATTATCATTTTATTGGTCCTACATTGCTTGGTCCAATATTCATTTATGGCCCTGTTTTTTTTTTGTTCAGTTTTAGCCCCGAACATATGAGCATTATCCACCCATTAGGGTTATAGTCTAAATTGTAAATTGATTGCAGATTGTTATAGTCTAAATTGCAAATATAGTTAATCGCAATTTTAGGTAAGTCCATTTGAAATTTTGATTCCCTACCGATCCTACGTTGCCTCGTGTTCGGATCGTAGAGATTGTAGATAGTTCGAAGGAAGGAAGGAGTGACAGATCGAATAGAGTTGATGTTCGTAAACAAATCCTCTGAGAGGAGCAGATGACAAGCATTGACATTCAGACTCTACAGAGGACAATCAAGGGCGATCATCTATGTTCACGTAAGGAACCGTGGAGGAATCGGGATGAACAGAGGATGAGGTCGGGTGCGCACTATGTTGTGGAGTCCATCGTTGTCTTCACGGACAAGGACAAGGCTGCAGCTTACTTGAAGGTATGAGTGCTGCTTCATGATTCTATAGCTGTTTTAGAATTGTTGCAAAAGTTGTTTGTATATCATCATTTTATTTCCAATTTAAGAGTATTTGCTAGACCCATGAAGTAACCGGGTACCATCCGAAAGTTGGATGGCCTAGTGTGATTTAGAGTTTAACATATTTTGTGAGCATGATCCTCTCATGAGGCTTGTGTTTTTTGATAGACCGTAACCAACTATAATAGTACATCGTAGTACTGTCAAAGCAAAACAACAAGAACAACAAGCCTAATTGATTGCAAACTGTTATAGTCTAAATTGCAAATATAGTTAACTCGCAATTTTAGTGATGACTCTATAAAATTTTGATTCCTACTAATCCTACATTGCCTTGGACATCTATGTTCGTTATGGCCTTGGACATGAAGACGACTAGAGATTGTACAAAGGACAAGGAGGACAAACAGTCTGTAATCATACGGTGGAGGTTTGTGTTTAAGAGAAGAACAAATTGGGCATCCGTGTTAAGAACAAAGTGCACATGAGGAAGAACAGAGATCAAACAAAGAATAACCAAGGACAGAGAAGGACACATACCGTTGTAGTTGATTGATACTCTTTTCCCTTCTTGTAGATCTAAATCTGATCAGGTCTTGAATGAACGGTGTGTTGAGTGCGTGTGTTTTTTTTTTTTTCTGAAGGGTTCAGTGGTAGTGTTGTAATTATTATTTATTGGTTCCCATGCTGCAACGTGTTCACTAGAGGGTTGAGTTGGTTAACGGGTTAGATCCGAAACCATTACTGTACTCAGGCCCGTTACTGTACTCAGCCCGTGCACACAAATTCATTGCGCTACCTAGCGTTTCTCGTCAATTTAGTCCACCCTTGGATGAAGATCCAAGGGGGCTTTGTTGTAAGAAATGTTGGGTAAATTTCTTGTGAAAGAGATATAGCATCTCCCATAGGGAGTTGCTATATCTCTTTCACAAGAAAACCAACAAACATTTCTTGCAACATCGGAACCTTGGATCTTCATCCAAGGGCCGATCTGTTATCTGTCATTTCGGTACGTGAGACACCCAAAATGGGTCCGAAAAAACCCGGTGAGCCCTTAACAGGTCCGCGATCTAAACCCGCTAAGCATTTGATGACTCTTAAATGAATGAACCTCCTAGGTTTTTACATGGTGGGCTTTATACATCGGGGCTAATAAAAAAAAGAAGCAACGGCTACCCAAATGAAGATCGTTCTCCTACGGTCCAACCCTTGCACCAACCCTTGCAGCCTGCTCCAAGAAAGAAACAAATCTAGATTAATGGGAGATACAAAAAGCACGTAGAAATAGAGTGACAGAATTAAAAGAAAATTAAAGAAAATTGGACTAATTAGATGTTTCGTGGAAGAAAAAATGTACCGCAGATTGCCCTCATGTCCGGCCTTCACCCAAATCCTCCTTTGCTTGTCTCCTCTTTTGTAGCCTTGTTTCGTTATTTTTGCAAAGAAAACGGTAACGATCCGTAAGGTAAATAAAATTTAGAACAAAAAAATATGAAAATTACACGCCTCAAATAGTGCAACTACTACTTGTTATTAATGCAATTATACTGAACTCAGTTGCAAGTTTACTACTAATTATCTTAGGCGCATCTTCTCAGTTCACTCATCTATTGTAGCCCCATGTTATCAAAACTTTATGTAAGAACATGAATTTAGGCTACACTTACATAAGAGGGCAGCAAAATTCTACAAAAAATCATGACTACATAAGCACCATATTTTGGATAGGAATAGACTAAATGTGTGCTACAAGAGTGTGATTGTAGAAACCTAGATCCTTTTTTTTCTAGAGCAATGCACTAGAAAATCTCTCATTATCATAGTTTTTAGACCATCACTTGTGCGTATCGTTGAAACCGGATCGCTCCTATAAATCATATGATCCAAACTAGCAGGCCAATTTCTGTGCACAAGAATAACATGGACTCTCTTACCCAACTAATGGTATACACAATTAGGCGTGCTTACGAGAAGAAAAACCGTCCTACGGAAACCTGTAATGTAAGAAATTAGCAATGCACTAGGAAACCTCTAAATGAGCATACCATTAGTTAGTTCTCATTCATAAGTCACCTATGAACTGGAAGCGTCCCGCAAATATAACTGAGACAAGCAAGCAAAGCCCCCACCTAGTGACTAGTGATTAAGCAAGCGCCCCAAACAAGCTCGATGATGGCCGACCTCTCGAAATATTAATTAGGGATTAGAGATCACCTAAGAATCTGAACTAAGGCATCCTTAGACTCAACGATGAAATCCTTAGACTCTTAAATTACAAAAAGACAAATATGAAAATTGCACATTTCAAATAGTGCAAATTATACTCGTTGTTAATGCAATTATATATATGTATTATTAAAAGAAAATCGGGCTCATGCATGTGGAGCCTCATCGACATTACAGATTAACTTGTGGCTACTCAACAAACAATCATAAGTGCATCACAATTCACAATTTCAATTCAGAATCAACAACCCTAAATGTAAGTAGTTTCTTCAAGTACCACTATTTACGGATCCCTACTAGTGGCACTATCACTTGAACCAGCGGTTCTGGCAACATTTCACAGAGACAAGCAGGATTCACAAACTAGGACTCTCTAACTACTAAGCACATTATTATTAAAACTTTCATAAACTTCATCATAGGAATTGAAGAAGTATTAGTATAATTGCATCAAAGTGAAGAACCGAGAAGATGCCACTAAACCTAGCATCTAAGTGCTTAAGTAACAAATTGATGCAAGGACTTACAGTAAGTCCTCGCATTTTCTAGTCATTGCTAAAGAACAAAGGGAAGTGAAGAACAAATCATAATAGACAGAAATAATCCCAAGAAAGAAAAAAGGGACATACCCGCAAAGCCAAGGGCGTTCAACCCCTGCACATAAAGCATCTTATCTTTGCTCTCTTTTTTCTCTTTCTTTGTCTCTCTCAGGTTACCTTTCTCCTTTGTTTTGTTTAGCTTAAGGCCTGTCAGCTTGTTTCTTTATTTCATGTAAAATGGACCACTTTGCTTCCTCCAACATAAATACCTGAAGATACACAAGAAAAATGCTTCGAAGCAATGGAAAGGAATTTCAAAACAAGATTAATGAAATATTGCCCTGTTAATGAAATATATATCGATGAATCTTGAACGGGCGAAAAGGAATAATTGTTTGTACTTTGCATCATAGGCATACTGGATCCAAATACAGAAAGGAAGAAAAAAATGTGCCAAGTTACATGCAAAAACCAACACAACAAGGCCTCAACTCTAAAGTTAGGTGCTTATAGTCATAAAACAATGCTTGGCTGCCTAAAAAAGAAAATATAGCATTGTACAATCAACAATAGTTACTAACACAAAGGACAAAATACAAGATAAAGACAGTTGGATCCGAAGGTATGACAAGGGGCATGACAAGGCAAGGGGCTATACAACACAATCAACAAAAAAATACAATATAAAGTACAAGACAAGGGACAATCCAAACACAATTGTAGGTCCCTGTGATGACTTCAGCGTCTCGGCCTCGAAGCGAAAGTGTTACTTTCAAAATGCGCCTTCAGCGCTAGGTTTATATAGGGAATCAGGTGATGTCATTTTGTACTTTGTTGTCTTGTATCGCAGGGTCCCTACTTGTTTTAAAACAATTTGTTTTTATTACAAGGGACAATACATCGACATAAGAGACAATTAACAATTTTTTTTTTCTATGAAAAAACAAGAACAAAAGAGGGTGTTGTCCTAGCACAAAAAGAAAACATTAACATTCTTCATCCTCCATGGTTACCTAGAAAAACATGAGTTAGCTTATAAATTGAATTTCAGTTAAAAACACATGAGTTTTAATTAAATGTGGAGATTCATTATAAAATACAGATTCTACCAATTAACTAAAGCAACAGAATGAATGATAGGTTTTAGATTGCAGAAATATGGCAAAGTAATCAAGTTCAGTGTAAATGTCAACGGAAGTGCATAATATCTCAAGACCTTTCACGTGCCTGACATAAGAGTTCATTTTCTAGAAATGTTGGTTTCCTCTTGAACTAATAAAACTACCCATAAAAAGAAATCTAGCAAATAGCCACAAAGAACAGATACTAGCTGAGACGTTCTCTAGAGTATAGATACACCATTCTACAACATATAGATTAGCTAGAAAAAGAACACAAATGTTCCAATCCCACTTATTGGAAAATAAGAGCTAATATCACTCTTAAATATTCAGTTAACCATTGTAATACTAAAGGAGCATAGTTGACTGAACTAGAATTTAGAATTTACATATCCACACAAGGTGAGTGAAATGAAAGCTACATAGCAGACAATCATTTGCTAAATTGAGAAGCTTAATTCTACTCAGTTGTAAAATCCTCACAAGGGGTAGTACATGTAAGCTAGGTCGTGTAATAATAAGACACTCGTGTAATAATAAGCTATCAAATGAGGTGGTATTGACCCTCTCAGTTGCATTGAAATTCCTAGGACAAATTACACTTTGAATTAAGGGATCACTAACATTACTAATGAAAAGGTACATAGTTATTTTTAATTAACAGTGAGATTGGCAGCAACACTACAAAATTCTTGCTTGCAATAATAGTGTCTAGTTCTGCATCATCTTGAATTTTCAAAGGAATTATTTCCTAGATCCTTTCAAACAACTGTTAATCAATCCTAAATCATTCCGCACGGTTTCCCCATTTGCTGCTGTAGTGCTATTCTATCCTGACAGTCCAATCAAATCAGATCCTAAATTTTGAAAAACAATTCAGCTGCTACTCATACAAAGCAGACATGCAACCACAAAAGAGTTCCTACACTCTGCAACAAGTAGACATGAGATCTACCGAAAGAGCCAAAAATAGAACAAAAAAGCTAGGGTATGGTGGCGCAAAAAATGCCTGGCGGCTCAGCCTCATCCACAGAAATAAAATTCAACAGATCGAGGTACAACCTACTAATCATGCATGCATGTCAACACATAGTAGAGGACGACATCAACGAACACCACATCCACCGCTGCCACCAGCCCTCATCTTGATCTAATTCCCCTCCCCATAGCTTGAATCAAGGACTCCCCAGCCAGATCGAGAGAGAGAGAGAGAGAGAGAGAGAGAGAGAGGAATGGAGGGTGAGAGAGAAGACACCTGGGGATGCCACAACCCATGTTGCAATCCAACCACTCTTGCTATTCCACCGCTGCAGCTCAACGCGCAAGCCTCGCCTCGCCAAATCAACCACCACACAAGACAAATCCGCGGACGAGATAGTGGTCACGATGAATCCACTTGCCGGTGCTGCATGCCCCGAACCCGCCGACCCCCATCGTTCCCCCAGATCTAGAAATCCCAAACAAAAAGAGCCCAAATCGGGAAATGGAAGCAACAAACAAAGGTACCCGACAATCTCCACCAATGAAAGCCGCGACCGAGGCTCCAAATCGTTGAGGGAGGCGCTCCGGCAAGCCGGGACAAAGGAGCACAGAGAGGGACAGAGGAAATCGCCGCCGCTGCTGGGGGACACGACGCACACTGCTCCACGCCGCTGCTCCGCGCGCTGCTCCACTGCCGCAGCTACCCATGCGCCGGTCCTCCGCTGTGGTGCTGAAGGGAAACAGGAAGGGCATGCGCCAGCGCCACACATCCAGTGCTCCATGTGCAGTGGGAGGCTGCCGCCAGAAGGGGAGAGGAGCTGTGGTCGAGTGGTGTTAGCGGGTGCAGACTCCACTGCCCGGACCCAATATGACGCAATCCCGACCGCACGCTGCACGACAGAACGTCGCAAGACGTAGGTGCCAAATTTCTTTCGACAGACACATAGGAAATGTGTAAAATTAATCAAGCAAGGGTGAAAAAAAAAACATGCATACCGTACCGCCAAATTAATCAAGTATGCTAGCGCGGTCAGAGTCAGCTTCCCTGATGAAGCTGCAACGTCCCTTTTTCTGATCCTCATCCCGATGCTTTTCCTCCATATGGATTCCATTCCATTGCCCTCCTCCTTTTCTCACTCTTTACCCATGTCGTCGACGTCTCATTCCTCGATGAATCTCTCTTTTTTTCCACTCTCCATTATTGTTGCCCCACTTTCCCTGTCCTTCCTGCAGCATGCTCTTGCTGCACAAAATGCAAGTACCCCGTACATACAGGCATATGAGTACACCCACACGCACGCAGCAGTACAGGCGCTACTACTATCAGTCTACCAGATAGGACTCAGACCAATCGAGACCCGCCGGGATGCTGGACTGGGCGCCGGTGGTGGTGGGCGTGGTGCTCTTCGTGCTGCTCTCGCCGGGCCTGCTCATCGAGTTCCCCGGCCTGCACAGCTGGGTCGACTTCGGCAGCCTCCGCGTGACGGGCAAGGCCGCCACCGTCCACACCATCCTCTTCTTCGTCATCTTCCTCATCGTCACCATGGCGTGCAACCTCCACATCTACGCCTAGGTCGTAGCATGTGGCCAGCTAGCTGAGCTGACAAGTGTGATTACCTCGATCTTCATCGTCGTCGAGACGTACGTCGTCAACCAGTCATCTGTATTAATTGTACTCTCTCGTCGTCTCTGGTTACACGGTCGCGCGCCCGACCGGCCATCGACGCCGCGGGGCTCTTCATATTTTGTACCACCATTTATATATGCCTATTTTAACGACGGTGTGTACTCGTATACGTAATCTTGTTGTAGCAGCGTCGTCTTGATGCTTGAAAATCGGTGTGGATCGTTAATCTAATTCTCAATGTTCACGGATTCAATATGGTTTGATTTAGGATACATTTGTTACGGATTCAGCTTCTGGTGAAAAACCGTTTGGAGCCATGTGTAAATAGAAATTTGTTTACGTGTAAATAGAAATTTGTTTACGTGTTCACTTATGTCAGACACGTTAAAAAACCGTAAGTGCCAAATCCTACCGCCCTGGGGAGCGCATCCACGTCGCCCAAATTTTTTGATTGGCAAGGGTTTTTTTTCGGATTGAACCTTGGACAGAGGCTACAATTCTATCGTGGTTCAGCCAGGGGCCTCTTTCACTGTTCCTTGTGTCTAGGGTGATATTACACCAAAAAAACCCTATGTTATGAAGATCCTACGCTCGAAGAAGACGAAATTCCGATTTGTAGGTGATTTTGCGTTTAGCAGCCCACATGCCTGTTTTGTGGAAAAACCCGTCGTCTCCATCTCACGAATATATACCGGCCCTTCCTCTCTTCATCTGCAAAAAAAAGGTCGCTGTCTCCCGTCCTTTTCGCTCTCTTCCCCGTCGCTCTCTCCCTCCCCATCCCGACGCGGCGGCGGCTGGCGCAGGCGGGCATGCCGCCGGTGGCCTCCCTCCTCCTCCTCCTCCTCCTCCTCGCTCTCTCTATCGCAGCGTGCCGGTTGACGGCTTGGCTGCTCCCCTGTGCTGCTACGGTGCTACAGGAAACCCTAGCGCCACCTATGCTAGAGGTCGCCCGGCAGCGGATGTGGTTCCATGGATGGTGCTAGGTGAGCCCGCGATCCCGTCGACAACGCAACGCCGGCGCTCACCTTGGCGGCGGCGCGATGGGCCCCCTCCAGCGCAATCTCCTGGTGATGACCATCCGCTAGGTGAGTTTTGTTGCTGTTTTAGGTTCCAAACAAATTTACCTCTTCCTGAAATTAGTGGTGACGATTATAGCTAGAATTTTTTAATGCCTCAATCCTGTACTATGTTTGTAGTTTATTTGAAGGGTTGATTGTTCCTGTACATCAGCAAGGCCAACATAGGTGAAGCAATTGACATTACTGAATAATCATGGTACTGATTGCTTCTTTTAGATTCCCACTTTGTTACACCTATATAACTGCTTAAACTATGCCTTTAAATAAGCAATTGACATTACTTAACAGCCATGGTACTGATTTTGCTTTTTTTTTAATTCCACTTTGTGGTACCTACATACCTGCTTAAATTATGCCTTAAAATAGATTTTACTGATTTATGGCCACTGTACGCTCCCTCTTTAATGTCCTTGTGCATTACATGAATGAATACTCTATTGAAAGACACGTATTTTGCTGCCCTTGACACGGCTTAACATATTGGTTGTTTGTTTGGAAGCTTGAGATAAAGCGAATTGGTGTGCTGCCTCAGATAGTGTTGGCCTGCTTAGTTTCACTTTAGAAATTTATGCTTGGCCTTTGCTTTACTGTGAATGGTACAGTGTGGTGCCATCACCGTAGATGATGCCTCTCTTTTTCTCTAAGAAAATGAGAGATGCTTTTTTTTTCTTATTTTTTAAGTTGTACAAACTATTTTTTTTAGTGGAACAATTCTATTTGAGCAGTACGAAAGATTTATACATTTGATGATTTGGTGTATATGCCTTAACCCTTTATATCATTTGCCTATAATTGTTCCATTAGTTTGATGGGAACATACATCATGTCCCAGACTCATATTGAGATGACATATGACACCTCTTGTGAGCTGGTAAATGCTCTTACAACATGTTGACACCCGAAAATGTCCCAAAGTAGAGTGCCATGGCAATTCAACTTAGTGAAAATTAAGCCTAATGATGAGACAGGTGATGGTTTTGAACTGCAGGGACCGTCTGGCCGCTCGGCATATTAATCACTGATAATTAGCCGATGACGAGCAAGCATATCTTAATGAGATGGTATACATGCTTGCTAGCATATTGATTGCCTGGAGATTGTATACGTACTTAGAAGTCCAGGAGCTACACGTGTTGCCTCCGTTGTCTCCGTAAACTAAAGCAAATAGGAAAGAGGAACGGGCCAGCTTGACAGGGAGTCCAAATAAGACACGTTATTGTCTTCAAGCAAAGAAGCAAGCAAAAGAAGGTAAGTAGAGAATCCGGCAAATCAACGTGGCCAGCAAGCAGCTAATTGAAGGACACGGCGAGGCGTCCCAGGCCTATGAAAACCGGCCAAGCCGGGTGGCTGAGCTGGCTTAGCCAGGTCGGCCTGCTCCTGAACCGATTTTACATCTCTTCGGTTTTTGGAAAGGTTCGAGATTGGAAACGTCCAAGGACGGTTTCTTAAAAGGATAAGACCACCCTCATCTATATAATAAAGAGGTTCATGGCCGATTTGATCCCATCTACATCCAATTGACAAACACATCTACTACCGTCTTGCTTGTAGGTCATCCTCTCTCCTTCTTCTTCGCCGCCGATGCCATGAACGGAAGATCGACGACAACAACGCCCTAGAGCGGTCAGGCCGGCTAGGGCAGCCCATAGCCTGCTGCGCTCCCTCCACGGGTCCGCCCCGGCGTGTGGGGTTTCGGGTTTCAAGAGACTTTCGCCGGCGTGTCTTGCGTATCGCGCTCCCGACGAGGCTCCTCCGGACGGCGTGTCTTGCATATCGCTCATCGTTGGAGGCACAAGGTTCAGGTGTGGATATCCCTAGGCGCTTGCCGATCCTCGATTTCGGCTTGCCCTACGTGAGAGCGATCTAGCTCTTATTTTTGATGTGTTACCGATTTTATCGTCAACACAACAATATTGGAACTGTTTAGAAATGCTTGTGAATAGCTGCAGATGTAACAATTAAGTTACCTGTTCATGAGCATGTTTTATTTAGGTTTCTTCTGTTTCAAATATACTGAGCTAGGCAGTTTTGTGATCTGAGGCATCTCTACTCAGCCCTTGCACTACAGGTATGAAGATGATCCATTCCTCGGGCATCAGTTGTATCTCGAAATTAAACGAGTGAAGCTGTGAAAGAGTTAACAAAAAAAAAAAAAAAAAAAAACCTAAAGAAAAGGGAGTTTCTACTGTTCGGGTTACCTCTTATTACTGGGAGGCTATAGCTAACTTTGATGGGTTTAAAATACATGCAATAAGTTTGAGTTCATGTCATGAACCAGAATTGGGCCGCCCCGAAAGTGGCTAGATGGGCCACATAGCACGCCGCCGGCCCGGGGAGGGGGGGGGCGCTGGCTGCAAGGGGTGGCCGGCCCTTGCCGCCGCCACCTCCTCTCTCCAGCGCGAGTTCGAGTTCGCTTCGGTTCAAGTTAGGATTATCTTAGGTAGTTTTTGTGTGCAAGGGGATATCTCATCTATAAGGGAGACCCTTATTAGGAAAGAATAAAATAGGATATGCTTGTAAAAGGTATTCCAATCGTATAAGGAAACCTTATAGAGATTGCTTAGATTACAAGTCCCGCTATTCGGGGCTATATAAGCAAGAGGCATGTAATCTCTAGGGGATAAGCAAGCAAAAATCAATAAAAAAATATCTTCAGCTCTCCAGCCTCGAGCCGCCGCCGCCGCCCCTCCAGCGCCGCGCGCCCGCCTCCACGCCCGCCGCCGCGCCGCGCCCGCCGGCGCGCCGCCCGCTACCGCCACGGCCACCCCGCCATGGCCCCTCCGCTCTACCTCGATCCTCGTGCTGCAGCTCGTCGCCGCCCGGCGTGAAGATTCAGCCCCGTACTCTCTCTCGGGCTTCGTCCAACGAAGAACACGTGTCGGATTCGGCTCAATTTAGCCGGAATCTGACAGTTCATCTCATATTATTCCTGTCGCCTTGTGACAGAGACAAGCCTTTCTGATAGGTTAAGATAGCCATATTTAAATACTTTCAAATAGTTCTTAATGTTTGTAGAGCACTTTTGGGAAGGAACATCATCCTGGAGCACCATATGATTGTCTAATCTTTTGTTTGCTTGAGAGATTAAATAAATGATTTAGCCATTCAGACAAAACACCCATAATGGTAACACAGATAGATGCAGTGTACCTCTCTGTATGATCTTTTTATTTTGGGTCTAATATCCGTACTTCATGAACCATCATGTATGTCGTATTTCGTTTACACAGGCATTCATATAGCTATTTTATTCTACCTGAAAAGTGCTCAAACTAATGTTTTACTACAATCGAGACGCGCGGTGGCGGCCGTGGTTCCGTCCCATTCAGCCCATCTCAGATTTTTAGCTCAAGCTAAATACAGATCAAGGTAACATACAGATGCACCATGCAGGAGGTTATTCGAAGCCCACACCTATTACCCAACAGGTATGTTGTTTTCCTGGTGGTCTCCGCTGCTGTTTTCCTCTATGTTGGATACCCTGGCTGTCGATACACGAAAATAAATCTATCAAGCATTGCCAAACCAAAACACATGTGCTTTCCTCTACATGTTAGGATATTGTATTTACAAAAAATTATCTGTACCAGTCGGAGCAATGCGTTTTTTTAGATGAAACATGCCCTGGATAAATCTATAGTAGCAGCGACGTCCTGAGCCTCACCCCTCCCTTTTAATCTCTTTTATGTCACGCCTAGGTGCATAGTTAGGATATAAAGTTCATGTAATTTATTCTACACTTGCATAGGTTTTGTGTATCTGGCTATCTGCTTCTAATATAAAGTGATTTCTCTGGTTTGGCATGTACTTAATCTATCATGCTTGGTTAGAGGCTACGATTCATACTGCATTGTTGCAATATATGATCCATAGGGGCTACGATTCATACTACATTGCTGCAATCTATATATGATCCAAAGAGTAGGTCCCGATCAATGTGCCTACTTGCTATTGTTGCCTTGGTGATTCTTATGCAATGTCGGCGGCGGTGTATCACTTTGCACAGGACTCTTAGCACACCTTAACCTTTAAGTCTATAAGCAATATGATGTGGAAGAGAATGGGAATTAGGGAGCCCATGATCGCTTGTCTTTGGTCATACATACAAATCGAAGCTGAAGTTGTGCGTTCAGTTTAGACTTGGATTCTGCACCCATCGAAAACCTTCAATTCACCAGTGCTATGCATGTGTTCTATTTTTGTTACCAGATTGCTCAGCTATGTTTAGAGCAACTCCAACAGTCCCCCTACTTAAGCCCCCCATAGCTAAATATGGGGCTCAGGGTAAAAAAATTGCTCCAACAGGGCCCTTACTTAGGCCCCAAAATTTATTGGGCCAACAAAAATGACCTCCACCCAACAAATTTGTTGGCTCATCCCACATCCACCATCCTCCAAGCGGCGTACGGACTGCGATGCCCCTGCTCGTGGAGTCGCGGCACGCCCGAGCACAGCCGTCCGCCACCGGCGGTGGCGGCCGCCACCGCCGCTTGCCTCAGCGCGCGAGCTCCTCAGCGGCGAAGCTCCTCTCCATGGCGGTGCGGCGGCGGAGCTGCGATCTTCCTCCTCCCTCGTCGCGCTGCCCAAATCCTCCACCTCCTCGTGCGGCGGAGGTTCTCCTCCCCGCGCCTACCTCGTGCGCGTCCCTTTGTTGTTCGTCCCGCAGCAGGAAGCAGCGGCGAGCTGCTCCCTGGAGCGGCCCTTCTCTACAGCTCCCTCCGCCCGGCCACCGGCTCTCCTCGCCGCGGCCCCTTCCCGTAGCTCCCTCCGCCGCCGCCCCTCCTCCCGCCCTCGCCCGCCACGCTCGAGCCTGGCGGTGTGTGCAGCACTCGTCAAACCTTTCTCCTCCTCTACTTGTGCGATATTTCTATTCCAAATGGTGAGAGATTGAAGATGACAAGTGGGTCCCAATAGTCAGTGTCTATTAAGAGAATTTAGGTGCTTAATTTTTGGGGCTGCTGTTGGAGTGGATGTAAAATTTTAGGCACCCAAAAGTAGGGAAAAGACCCCAAATCAAAAGTAGGGGACCTGTTTTTGGGGCTATAGTTTGGATAGTTCTGGATGGATATATGCTTGTTGTGACTATATAATATACATAGCCATATGTAACTTATACACATCTTCTACCTATCTATGCATCACCGATCTCTGAATTTATACGTACAAAACTAAATATCCTCACCTCCAATCGGCACATTCTTAATTTTTTATACAAGTTCATATTTTTTTAGATAATATGAGGGTGTACTAGATTGAAACTATATTGATGGTCCATGGGTTCAGAAAGAGGCTTGCACTACGCTTTAAATTTTCCAACGAAATAACCTCTAATTGACATATTGTTTATGCCAATTTGTTTCTCACACCATAGTGTTTGTCCTTGGCTCAGGTAGGCACAATAGATACAACCATGCAATTTCTTCCTATATTTAAAACATTGTTTCTCAAATTACTCGAGTTCTTAGTTATGATTAGTCAGTCAATCCAAACATGTAGTACCGACATTACCTCATGTTGGCTTATAGTATGATATGATGCTCTTTGCTAAAATAATATCCCTCTGTTGCTTCTCACCCTAGCAAGATGTTAACAGGTTTAAGTTAAGTCTGACCAGTTATTTTTTTACCAAACATCATCCTAATTTCAAATTTTGCACCTTGGTATGTTCTCTTTCTTTGTTTTAGTCCCTATGTGTTCTATGATTTTTACCTTCCAGGTTTTATTCTCCTAACCTTGTGATGGTCCACTGGTGCACCACTTCAGCTATGAGCGACACCCACCATCTACTTCCATTCTTTGTTTATACTCCCTCCATCCCAAATTATAAGTCGTTTGACTTTTTGACAACAACAAGTTTGACCATTTCGTCTTATTCAAAAAAATTTATGCAAAATATCATTTCTTTTGTTGTGGTTTTCTTTATTAATAAAAGTTATTAAAGAATAACTTAAATTTGACTATATTTGCACATTTTTTTTTTGAATAAGGACGAATGGTCAAACTTGGAAAAAAAAGTCAAATGACTTATAATTTGGGATGGAGTGAGTACTTTCTAGGTTCTATACACATACGCCATTGCTCATGTTATTGTTCTTCCCCACCCCACCCAAAAACCCCCTACCCCACACACACACCCCTTTGCTGTACGTACACAGGTACACCACATCGAAACTCAAGTGAGTCCGAGCAAGGATGCTGAGTCTGACCGCGAGTTCTGGAAAACATACTGATCACCCATGTGTACCAACAAATCTATGAATATATAAAGATCCAACATGTACAACCATGATGTACCTGCTGCAATTCTTTTGCCTACATACAACGTTCCCGGACTACCGAATATGCTATGCATCACTTGCCACGCTACTTATATACCACCTCATGTTTGTTCTATGTATCACTTTCCACGTTACTTATATATACCACCTCATGTTTGTGAGATACAACCTGTTATTCTTTTGAAGTATTTGTTGTCCAATAGTCGCAGCTGTTGTACATAAAAACTTACTGTCATGTTTTTTTTTTTTTTTGTCTTGAATCATAATCATGTATCATTGCTTCCAGTTGTCCTCTACCGTAATCATAGCCAATAGCTGTTTCAAATCAGCGCGCAAGGGCGCACCATTAATTCCACTAGTAGATTTACATATGGATTGAGTTAATTTGCAAAAAGTCCTGCGTTCACTTTGCAAAAGTGTTTTACTTTATTTTTTTCTTTGTTACATTTTTCTCTATATCTCCTCATTTCTTCTCTTTTCTGCTTTTTTTAGAGTTTTACTGCAAAACTAAGTGTACACCAAAACTCATAGAAATTATTAGTATAAACTCTATCTTCTAGTGTTTTTGTTCTCAAATGTTATATTTATTCGTAGTTAAAAAGTTGACGTTATCCACCATCAACAGACGTCCAACCCTACGTCATCGAAGACGCAAAGCACATCAACCATGCAACAAGGCTCGGACATGGCCTCTCCCATCACTAGAACAACATGTAACCGATGGCTCTCCCTTAAGGCCTATAAAAGAGGAGCCCGGGTAGCAATTGGCAAGTCACGAGCACACCACGCCTTGACTTCACACGATATTGGCACTCGCTTCAATCAAACAACACACCACTTGAGACCTTGGACACGCTTTCTCTCTCGCCTGCGCTTATACCCCTACTACGAGCACCGTCGTTGCAAAATAATACAATACCCAACTACACACTGGACGTAGGGCATTTCTTGGCCTAAACTAGTTTAAATCTCTCGTGTTCTTCTTACATCACTATCCGGTTCCAGGAGCGTGCAACATTCATTCACTAGTTGGTTAGGACTGCGAGTCAAAACACCGACAAATACGAATTAGAGAAGCTATACTAAACAAAAGTACTAAACTGCCACCTAATTAAAATTAAGAGGTTCGACCCTCCGTAGGAGCAATTTTTTGACCCTCCAGCACGGGCCTCACGGGCAAAACCCTAGCCGTCGTCCCAGTCAACCGCCACCACCATTCATCTCCCTCGCCGCTGCCAGAGGGAGCTGTCGGCAAGGCCAGCGCGACTCTCTAGGAGGGCGGCGGCGAGGCACTCGCCTAGGAGGGACGCGTTCTTCTTTGTGGGGGGGAGGAGGATGGCGGCCGGGAAGGCGTTGCGGCTTGGCGTGGCGTGGGATGGCGTGAGGAGGCAACCCGGAGGGGGGCGGGCGTGTGGGCGGTCGGCGTTGCGGCTCCGGCGGTGGGGGGTCTTTGCGGGGCTTATCCTTCGGGGTTTTCTCCGGCTAGATCAAGCCTTCCTACGCGTGGATCCATTCCTGCGCGATGGTATGTTGGCGTGTGGTGGACGGGGACGGATTTCGCCGCCGCCCGTTGGTGGTAGGGGCGGCGTCCTACTCGAGACCGTGGTGGCACGTCGGAGGAGGGGCAAAGCTGGGCGGCCGACGTAGGTGCTCACCGATTAGGCCCTTTGCGGTCTGTTTTGGTGGAGCTCGCAAAAGTCGGTCAGCGCCGCCGTTGAAGGCGGGTTCGGCGGGAAGAGCCGTCGCGTGTTTAGGCATTGGTGACCTTACCGAAGCGGTGGCGGTTTGGCCGGGGCGTGTACGATGGCGGCCGGATCAAAGGCGGAGGCGAAAATCAATGGCGTATCGGTTCGATAATTGGTGGGAAATGGCGGTACTACCATGCTTCGACGGCGGTGGCGCTGTGGGGCGCCCACTTTTCTCTCGCCGGCGTCGTCTTTGCTGCGGATCTTCGAAAGTGAAAACCCATGTCTAGTTCTCTGGTGGAGCGTTGATGGCGTTTGCGGATGTCATTTTGTCGTTGGAGATATCGCTCTTGGAAGATCCCTTGGATTGCCGGCTTTGCTGCCGGTAATAAACTGGAGACTCCTTTACACATACACTGGTCCTTCTTGCTGTTGCCAGAATACAAAATCCGATATCTTTAAGGTGGTCGGTGTCCAACAACGCTTTAGTACCCTTATTAGGTCTGATAGACGTGTGTAGCGGCTTTATCTCGGTGTTGATAGTCATACTCTTGTGGAGTCGACGTCACGGAGCATTTTTGTCGTGTAGGACTAGAGTTACTTGTTAGATTAAGTTTTTTCTCCGTTGGTTTCTTATATTTTGGTTTTCTACTGTAATAATTCGGTCTGATTCTTCGTCTCAAAGAAATAAAATTAAGAGAAGAGCCGGCTCAGACACAAGTTAACGGAAGGAGGGTTCCTCTCCAGCACCATAAAAAATATCTTATGATCAAATAGGATTTCACTCTTCTATGCCGACGCGCTAGTGGAAGCGCGCCTTCCCCTCCCGCTCCGCCTCCTCATCCTCAGCATCCACGCCCGCTTCCCGGCTTGCCCTGCCCGCGCATCCACCCCCCGTCTCATCGGCGGTTGGGGGCAGTGGCCCTAGCTCCCGCCGTGATGGCAAGCGGGGGCAGCAGCGAACCGCAGCCGCGGCAGATGGGCTACGTCGTCGATGACATCGAGGTCGGGGTCTCCAGAGTCAGGTGATGATTACTAGTATTTACTAGCAATATTCACATTTCAAAAAGGATAATAATACCATCTACTTGTATCTTGTCATCATTGAGGTTTTAGACACTTAGGAGGGTAGAGTATCTTGTAGAGAATGGCAACAGTTTTATGGTGCCTATGGTTCAGCGATGTATCCTTTGCTGCAGCTTATGTTGATTTTGTTGGTGATTTTGAAGATATGGATACCATGGTTTAGGAATTGGAGATTTCAGATTTACATATACACGAGTTGAATTGTGATTTAGTAACTTGAGGGTGTTACTGGCTAAGGGTTGTATTGATACATCATGACCTCAGGTCATATTAGGATGGCACGTCATAACATGTTTATTTGTTATGTATATTGAGTTGTCATAATTTTCGCTCATGATGCTTCCATTATTGATCTGTACATATAATATTCCTTCAAATTTGCACATGGCGATTTTTTAACTCTTAGTGAATTGATTAGATATTGACATGATGAAAATAAGTTAGCGGGTGTGGTGTTTTAATAAATATAAGAGACCTAGCTTGTTTCAGTGCTGTACTGTAATTTCATTTGAATTGGACTCCTATGAAGCTTCTAAGCTGAACCACAAAGACCCAACAAGTTTAAGATACTGTTGAAACAATCTAGTTCAGTATTGCTGTTAAAAACTGCAAGGTTCAAGAAGTCGCTAAGCAGTCTCTAGATGGTGACCTAGAGCCTAAGCGAGCCTAGGCGTTTTAAGGCGTTATTTCTATGTGTTCTATATATACACACACACACTAATTACATGTATTATCTTATTTTTTTTAGAAACACATATATTATCTCCTTAAAGGGAAAAAAAATAAACAGCAGAATAGTGGGCTTTTAAGTCCAGCCATCTCCCACTCCAACCTTATCCTTTGCTCAAAAAAAAAAAAACTCCAACCTTATATCCATCTGTCTGCTCTCTCTCCCGCATCTCTCTGTCTCCTGCATCAGGTGCTGCCGCCGCCGGTTTCTCTCCATCTCTGGCATCTCTGGGCATGTTTGGAACCCTTACCAGGCTCGCCTTGCCTCACGAAGTTGCCTCGCTTTGCCGAGCAAAAGCATGTAAAGATTTTTTTGACTTGTTTGGTTTCCTTGCCTTGCAGACTCTTCCTTGTTTCCCAAACCTGTGGGGCCATTTGTCATTGATACAAGGAGGGAACCAGAAGATAGAAGAGAGTTTTACCTGTGTGCCATTATAAAAGATTGCAATTACCTACAAGCCATTAAAAAGTTCGAGCGGTCATAGGTGCCACTGCACTAAACTTTTTTGTCTTTCACGCCATTCCGTCCACCTTCCATTAGATTTCCACCGTTTGGCAGCTCTGATCTGTGGGCCCAGCCAATGAAGATCTCTAAAATGCCGTTCTCTGACCTAGTAGATTGGGTTCGATTTGGTTGTTTGGAGCCTGGATTCAGTGGTAACGGGTTTCTCCCAGCGTTGAGGACTTCAATTTAGACTCAAAGAAGACTGGATTCCGATTAGCCAACATCGATTTGGGCATAGCGCTGTATTCATTGGGAAGGGACGAACACGAGCAAACCAACCTTACCCATATGGGAGAGCCGATTTGGCTCACCCGTGCGATCAATGATTTCCTTGCCAGGTTGCCTAGCAAAGGAAGCTTTTTGGTGCATACCAAACGGCTAGTCTCCCTTAGAGTGGTGAAACAGTATCTAGCGAAACAACCAAACATGCCTCTCTCTCTCTCTCTCTCTCTCTCTCTCTCTCTCTCTCTCATCGTGCTCACCACCACATGCGCCCGCCGCTCCTCATCCCCTGCTGGCGACCTCCGCCCGACGCTCCTCCACCGGTGCGCATACCACCACTGTTGGGCTGGCGCTGCCTCGGGTACCGCCTACCCACCCTAGGCAAGGCGTTACCCCTCTGCTTAGCATTGAGGTGCGCCCAGGCGACCGTGGAATAGCACCTTCTTCAGCATTGAAAAATTGTACAAGAAACATGTCACTTAATGTTTTTTTTTAATATATGAGCTCTGCATTATTCATTGCTTAGATTATTTTCATTTTTTCGAATATGTTTTGTGTTCCCTTGAAGCACTTCAATTCTGATCGGTGATGTTCTGATGTTCATGTAAATCCGGTTTTAAGATCAAGAAACCCAAGGGCACCTCCATCACCAATTCATCCAAAGTTGTTCCCAGGTATTTCTCGCCCTGATAGCAATGGAAGTGCAAGTTTTCACCCATTACCGCTCCCTCCTGCTTCTTTAAGCCCAAAGCAGACAAATGTTAGCCATCAGTTAGTTCCAATGGCTGAGATGCCTTCAGTGGTTGGTCAATGGCAGAAAGGAAAACTTTTAGGTAGTGGCACATTTGGATGCGTGTATGAGGCCACCAATAGGTACATCAACACATTTTTTAACATCATGTTTATTGCTTCATTTTAGATTCTGAATTTTATTCTCATTCACGTACATAAAGGCACACTGGAGCTCTTTGTGCCATGAAAGAGGTCAATATAATTCCAGGCGATGCTAAATCAGCCGAGTCTCTGAAGCAATTGGAACAGGTTTGGTTTTATTTCATTGCTGTTTATTCTGCAGTAATGGCATAACTACAATTGATCTATATGATTGTTCCCCACCAAAATTTGCTTTGAGATCTTCATGGTTAAGTAACTTTTTTCCTATGCTGTATTTTTTTTGCATTCTTTTTGTACCCTCTTTGAGCTTACTTACTATATGCTTCTCAAGTGCAGACCAATTTCAGAACTGATTGTACAATGTTAAATTAATTGTAGCTCAGTACTATCTTCTTCTGCATAAAGATTATGCAAGTATTCACTTAGCCAAAGGATGCTAGTCCAGTTGGTCTAGCACTCCGGCGGCACCCTCTAGGTCCTGAGTTTGACTCCCTGTGGGAGCGAATTTCAGGCTGGAGGTAAAAAATCCCCTCACTGGCCCCGTGTGCCAAAGCATTGGTGGTGACGGCCTGTTCTGGCCTGTGGCAATGGTAACCGGCGACGGAGACCTGGCCTGCGGGCAATGGTGCCGGGCCCAGGTAACGGTCCCCAAGGTGACTTGTCCCCAATGTCGGGGCGGGGCCAGGGTTCGGGGTTTTTCTCGGTCAGGGAGCTGAGAAGTTTCTTATGTGAATACCGTGGGGCGGTCTTTCCCCCAACAGCCTAGTTTTTTTTTTTCAAGTATTCACTTACTTTTGTTGATTTCTTCTCACATTTCTTTCAGGAAATTAAGTTTCTTAGTCAATTTAAGCATGAAAATATTGTGCAGTACTACGGCAGTGAAACCGTAAGTTCTTCTTTGTCACATTAAGTATCTTTAGTATTTACGTGCCAGTTTCCAGTGCTTTGTAATGGTTGTTTATTCAACTCTTGCAGATCGACAATAGATTCAACATATACCTGGAGTATGTTCATCCTGGTTCAATCCATAAGTATGTTCATCAACATTGTGGATCACTGACAGAATCAGTCATCCGTAACTTCACACGTCATATTCTCAAGGGTCTTGCTTTCTTACATAGCCAAAAGATTATGCATAGGTAAATATTTCCTTGTTTTGAAAATTCTAAACCAACAATATCTTAACTTACCTATTATTTAAATTTAAAGTTTAACCTAAAAATTAATAGCTCGTTACATTTTTTTTCCATATAGGTATTTTCACCATCCTGTCTACTTTTGGACTATGCTTTTGCTGTTTATTTTCATCTTCTAAGTTCTTGCATTATGCTGAAAATGTGCAGATGTATGTAAATATAGTTCTGCTCTTGCAGGGATATCAAAGGGGCAAATTTGTTAGTAGATATTAATGGTGTAGTGAAATTGTCTGACTTCGGAATGTCAAAGCATGTGAGTCCAAAATTTGCCTATAGTTTTCTGCTATTCGATATCACACACAATTACCAGTAATCAGTACCCCTGGATTTGGTTTGCCAACCACAGGCCACTGAGCTTATCATCGCTACTGTATTCAAGATAACAATATATGCTGTTGAGCATGAAATTTGATGTATGATATAGGTGCTTAGGTTTGGGATCATGATTCTTGAATCAAATTTGATATGTTTGAATATTAGCAAATTATAGGCTCAATTTGTTGAATCTGAGATCATACCTGATTCCACCAAAGATACGTTATATAAAAAAAAAAGTCTACCATGTATTTATACATTTGTACATAGATGCTGCTACATTAAAAACTGTGATCTGTATGAAACTATGAATTTTGAAGTAAAATGGCAGGAGCTCTGCCTCTCAATTAAGTTAAGAAAGAGGGTTTATGTACAGGAGTGGTTTAGGCCCCCAACATAGGGGCGATTAGAGCACACACACCAAAGCTAAAAAGAGATTACACACTCCAATTTTGGGCCATCCTCCACTGTAGGATGTCTTCCTTCGTTCTTGAGGCCACTTGCACGGCCGTCTCATGGGAGTTTGAAAAAATTCTCCTGTTCCTCTCTTTCCACACATTCCAAATGGTGTAGATGACTAAACCATTGAAGCGCCTTCTGTCAATTTTGGGTATCCTGGACTGAACCTCCTCCCACCAGGAGATGAGATGTATCGGATCAGTAGCCGATGGGAGTAGGTCGGTGTCGAAATGCTCCCAGTGGAGGACACGTTCCCAGACTGCTTTGGTGAAAGGGCACAACAAGGCGAGATGGAGACATGTTTCCATGGGCCCGTTGCACAAGGAGCAATGCTCCTGGTGAGGCCAACCCCTCTTCTGTAGGTTGTCTGCCGTGAGAGCTTTCTCTCGCGCCATGATCCAAGCGAATACCTTACATTTGTTCTCGGTGTGTGCCTTCCATATGAGGTCTCCCTTGAAAGCTCTGTAGGACCCAGAAAATTGGATCCTATATGCTGATCTGGTGGAGTAAGTGCCACTTGCAGTCCATCTCCAGGTGATGGTGTCGGGGGTGCCTGGTGTTAAGTGCACTTGCTGTACCCTGATCCAAAGTGAGACAAATTCTTCCAACTGCGAGGGAGTGGTGATTCGTCCCGTGAGCGAGGTGACCCACGCGCTGTTCTGGAGCTCGTATTGCACGGACCTATGTATGAAACTATGAATGGTCTGTAGTTCAACCCAACAATTCTATCTAATTCATACAATTGTATGTGGATGCCTCTATTTTAAAAACTGTACTGCAGATCAATATAGCATTCATTTTTGTCATGTTAACATATATTGTTCATAATCCACATTGTTTCCTTTGTAATTGATCTTTATTGCACATTTTCTTCCATTTTCAGTTGAGTACTGCAGCTCCTAATCTTTCATTGAAGGGAACACCATACTGGATGGCTCCTGAGGTGTGAACTGGCTATTCTTAATGTTAATTTCACCATTTTCTTCTCTTCTGACTGTGATGAGGCTGATTATCCCAGTGTGATATAAATGACTAGTCACTTTTGTATGCATTATTCAGAATATGAAGTGTTGCCCAAAGAAGGACATGCTAATCTAGCCGTGGACAAGGACCTCCTTTTTTAGAGGCTCCAATGTGTTGTTGCCCCAAAAAAGAACTTAATCTTGTAGTGGACAAGGACCCCCTTCTCTTAGAGTAATCAACGCAGGAGAGCTGCACTCATTTCATTAAAAACAAATAGTAACAACTAACAAAATGTACAAAAACATGCACACACGACTCACTCGAAACCAACCAATCCATCTAGTACATTGGGTACAAAGCTGACATGCTAAAATAAAGGAAACGACCATAAGGCATGGGCACAGACCCTAGAAAAGGTCCCAGAGGCCATGAGCCCCAGCTGTGCATCATAGGGCAACATCCCCTTCTACTGTCTGCTGTGAATTGGAATAAAGAATATCTAAAGGTGTGTTATGCCTTCTTTTCTATACAATGCTTTAAGTTCAATGCATTGTGGTTCCATATGACGGAAACAAAATTATTCAAAACTTACTCTTAGCTTCTAGAATTCAGTTCATCCATATATCAGTGAAAGACTGAAATGCAGTTTTGGGCCATGCTCCTGCTCCTCCATCTTGCAAGGTTGGGGCCAGGATGAACCTTCATGCTTCAGAGTCTTCTGAGCTGGTTCGAGCTGGAGCCGTTCACCCTCCTTTTTTCTCGAATCATGCAGTTGACCTGCGTGTCATTTCATTAAGATAGAGAGAAAAAAAGCACAACAGGCCAAGAACAGAGGTCCAACCTGATTACAAAAACCCACTCACATCCCCAAAACTCCCTAGACTAGATAGCCATTCACCCTCATGGTAGTTAAGTTTCAGATGTTATCGACATTAGTACTATCATGAATTGTAAGCAGTTAGTTGTAGCTGCCATCCGAGTGCTCTTGCAGCTCCAAGTTTATGGCTTGATTATCTCATGTTCTGCTGGAGTTTCATGGCTCTAATTGTCCTTTTTAGAAACTGGACCAGGCAGTTGGCCCACTTAAAAACCTAAGTTAGTTGTATGAATCAGAACCTTAGCGGGCTTTTTCTGTAGAAACAGTTAGGCAAAAGTTCTGTGCTGTGGCAAAAAACTTCCCCTTTTTTTTGTGTGTCATAGTCTGAATAATAAATTTGTTCGAGTTGACTTTAATTGCTTAGCTATTAACCATGGAAAACATCTTATGTACATGGAGGAGGAGTTTCTCTTCCTCCGCCTCTATGCACTCTTGATTACATGGGGGCCACAGCAGCTCTGACTTTGACACAGCAGCCAGCAGAAGCGTTCAAATACACAGCTTCCGGCCCTACAGATGTTACAATCAATTTTTTGGACTCTTTAGAGCATCTCCAGTGGGGGCCCTGCAAATTCGGGCCTCAAAATTTCATTTGTATGCCGGCCTGCAAAAAATAGAGGCCCAAATTAATTCCCAACTCCAGTGGAAGAAGCAGCCCAAGACTCTTATCTATAGTGGGATCCACAGATGAGATGGGGATAGGAGGATCCTATTCCTGGGGCTAGACAATTTGAAAGGGCATGAAAAATGAGAGCCCAATTAGGAGCCCCATTGGAGTTGGGTTTTTTGCCCAAACTCTTAAAATTTAGAGTAGGGGCTTGGGCTGGAGATACTCTTAGACATCTGCATACATTAAGGTAATTACATAGATTCTTGATGCTTAAACGAGATGGTTGTATTTAATGAAACTTGTCTCTTAGTGCTATTAATTTTCTTTGAGCCATAGAACCAATTTCCTCTCAAAATCACCATTCAATGTCACCAAGGCAGGATATATTGATGTGATGATATGTGGCTGCAGAGCTTGACATCTATTTTCCTGGTTTCCACATTAGATACTGTGATGCCTTGTATGTCCCACGGCCAAAGCACAGGTCTAAGGCCCAGCCCCGGTCGTGGTCATCTCACATGGGCTATGGTGCTGCTGTGTATGCGTGGGGCAGGGATTCGGGGGTTTTCTTGACCTGCGTGAGAATTTCGTCTTCTTAATGCAATGCCTGGGGGCTGTCTTACCCCCCTCAGGTCAAGTTTTTTTTTTAATATTAGAGGTCTTAGCATGGCGCAGTCACACTAGCACATTTTTATGTTGCAGGTTGTTCGGGCTACACTTGATAAAAGTGCAGGCTATGATCTTAGTGTTGATATTTGGAGCCTTGGTTGCACAATCATTGAGATGTTTACAGGAAAGCCACCTTGGAGTGATCTTGAAGGGGTAAGTTGTTTGTGGAGGCTTCCCTGTGATTTGGATTAGATGTATGTAATCAGAGTTGCACATCCTTCTTTACCTTAGGTTCATCAGATAAATGATGATAACATGTCTTACATAGCACCTTGGCCTAATCAAGTTGTGAATAAGAAACAAATAATGCATCTTGATTTGTTCATACGTGATCACCTCACCTGTCTAATACAGTCATATGAGATAAGTAATGTTTCCATTTGTGGGGTTCAGTTTGTGATCAGTGGAGTGAAAAAATGTTGTCTTTGGATCCTTAATATTTTCAGCTGAGGAGATGTGTATTGGTTTGGCTTGGGGATTTGTGCATACGCATCTGTCCTACTTTCAGTTTCTTTCTTCTTTGGATTCTAACCATGAACTGTATTTTGTGCTGCTACAGCCTGCTGCAATGTTTAAGGTGTTGCGCATGGACCCACCAATTCCGGATAATCTGTCCCCTGAAGGGAAGGATTTTCTGAGATGCTGCTTCAAGAGAAACCCTACTGAGCGATCAACAGCAAGCAAGTTGCTTGAACACCCATTTATTCAAAATTCAAACAACAACAGCCTTCATAGCGCTCTACACTCATTTTCACGAATTAAATCTCCAGTAAGCTTTCTCCCTTTCTCCTTCTCACATGGCGTGCGATATTCAAAGTTTCAATTTTAAGCTTTATGCATGTGTATAATTAGCTTGTTTGTGTCAGGATACTGTGCATAGAGGTGCAAGAGATAAAGTGCCCTGATTAGTAAGCGAATCCAATGATTCAAACAGACGAAATGGAATAGGATCTCTACTGAAGTAAACACGTGCAACCAATCTTAGTTGGTTCCTGGTGACAGTCTAGGGGTAGCGTCGACTTGTACAAGTCGCGTGATTAATTGTCCTAGTCGGTCTCATGGCGACTAGGTTCAACTGGACGACTTGAAAACATTGCCAACTGCACTTTTTTCTAGGACTGGATGTCCAACAGGTGTTCTCAGGATTAAAAAAAATCCATACTGCCCACTTCATTGAACACCTTTAGTGCATCATCTGCGCAAGCATCAATGCCCGCACTGAGGTCGATGGTGACCGGGCTTAGTCGTGCGTGCTATAGCAGGAGGCGCCTCACGGATTTGATCCAGCCGGCCCACGCTGGGAGCCAAGCATCAAAGCTTCTGGTGCCCAGAAAACATACCAGTGCGGCCTCCCCACACCCACGCACAGCTCCATGAGGCGTGGAGGACGACAGATTGGCGGTGACATAGGAGCACGGCAAGCGGCTAGAGTGAGCGATGACAGTATCAGCGAGGATGGGTAGGGGCACAGCTGAGGTAGGGGATGGGGCCTCTCTCCTGTGCCGACGGGGTCGGTCGCCGCGGAGGTACTCGTGGTGACCAGCTGGTGTTGTAGCCTCCACCGCATCCGCATCACCAACCGCATCCGCGCGGCGACCGGTCTGCGCGCCTGCCGGGATGGTTCCTGGGTGGCTGGAGCCTCCACGCCCGCACAGGGCAGGGCCGAATTGACTTCCAAGACGATTCTTGCAGAGCCTACTTCCGGTGCACGCAGCGGCACACGCATGGCTGCCCCGCGGCCAAGCAGGTGCAGCGCACGGATGGTAATCCACTTCTTTTCGACGTCGTGAACGCCGGAACCCACACGTGCACCCAGGCTCGAGGCGCCGTGGCACGCCCCAACAACCAGAGCATGCTGCCTGCGGCAGCGAGGGTGGAGCAGTCACACGCCCAGCTGCTGCCGGCTCACGGAGCAGACGACCACCTCAGGGTCCAAAGCAGGGTCCATGTTGACCAGCGAAGTTTCTGGATCGATGGTATCTAGAAAAGGTGACACAGGAGGCGAGACTCGGCTTTCAAAAGACCAAATATCTGCTTGTTCATTCAAGGATGGAACAATACTAATAATAATATATAGTTGGTACAGTAGTTTGGAACATGTTCCATATTATTTATTTAGGTATGGCGTATCTATTTGTTATATAAAATAGAAATAGACGCCTTTGCATATATAAATACATGCATATGCAAATACTTGTATATCCGACACATATGCCATTACCACAATCGAAACCAGCTCATTAGCCAATGGAAGCCCAGCACAAGTCCTTTCAACCCATGAAAACCTCACCACTCCATTCCACTGTCACTAGGAATGTGGTGCCATGTGAGCGCGGGCATAATCTCATTTCTACAGTGTAAAAATATTTCTCATTGAAAAAACCACCTTCCTACTAGTGTTATTGGCATGTGATTTCCTAAGGGAGTATTAACATAATTTATCTTTATGGACTAACCTATATAGGTTACCATCTCATCTACCATCTAGACATTTTGTTTAAGCAACGCATAGGACACCAAGCCTGTGTTAACCATTCAGTTTACTGAATTTATGCAGACTGAGGGGACATCTTCTGCTCGCTATAAGGATGTAATGGCATGGTTTGCTATGGGAAAACTAAGGCATGGTTTGCTATGGGAAAACTAAGACAAAAAGGACGACTGAGTCATACATGTACACAACAGGTATTCATATTCTACAACAGGCAGGTTTATCAAGTCATATTTTCAACAAGCAGGATCTTCCTTCTTTTTTTGCCATTTGCTTTGACACATACTTCTATTTTAGGCTGATCAAGAACTCCTTGGCAGAGACGATATTAGACAAAATGTTATGGAAAAAATACTGCTGGATAGCAATGGCGTAAACAATTGTACTGTTATTTGCATATACGGTTGGAGTGGTCTTGGCAAGACTTCACTGCTCCATGTCCTTTACAACGACAAACAATTGCTGGATGCCTTTGACAAAAGGATATGGATACAGATATCTGAAAAGGTAGACTTGGTGATGTTGTTTAGGAAGATTATTGAGTTTGCCATGAATGAGCATTGCAGCATTACGAACATCAATATCCTTCGAGAACTGGTTGTGGAGAAAATCAGAAATAAGAAATTCTTGCTTTTCTTGGATGATGCAGACATAGAAAACCAACAGTTTTGGACTACTGTACTAGAGGTTCTTAATACTGGTGCTAAAGGAAGTGTTGTTGTGATGGCTACAAGGAGCTCTACCGTTGCTGCTGTTGGAAATGTCGCAACATATTCCTATTCCTTAAATCCTTTATCTGAAGAAAACAAACTGATGATTTTCCAACAATATTCTGGTGTGGGAACTGATATCCAGAACAATCCTGATTTAGTGATGGTTGCTAAAAGGTTCATTTCCAGGTTTGGATCTAATCCTCTAAACTTGAAGGTCATCGGTGGTCTTCTGTGCCATGCAGACACTATTTCATTAGAAAATGATATGTTTGAAGAAAGTGTTATGAATTTATAACTCTGTCATGATGCTTTACCAGTCCATCTGAAACGGTGTCTTGCATTATGTTTGTTGTTCCCAGAAGGTTATATCTTTGACAAGAATCACATGGTTCTCCTATGGATATCTCATGGTTGTGTTAGGCCAGTTGAAGGGTACGAACTTGAAGACGTGGGAGTTAAATATTTCAATGAGTTGCTGTGCAGATCGTTCTTTCAGTGCTCGCCTGTTCACAGTGATAAAGATGACATGTTTGTGATGCATGAGCTTATGTACAATATGGTGGCATCCGTCTCCGGTGACAAATATTTCAAGTTCGAGGATCCCATGTGCAACATACCTGAAAATGTTCTTCACTGTTCTCTCATTTCCTCACAATTTCAGACTGTTGAACTGATGCACAGGACAGAACAGTTGAAGGATCTGCAGACATTTCTGGCTTTGCAACCTGAGTGGAAACCGAACAACATTTCTTCTTTGCCCACCTTAAATCTTGTTGGTTTGGATGATTTATTTCAGAAATTCACATCCTTAGAAACACTGGATCTGAGCTATACTGAAACTGAAGCGCTACCAGGATCCATTGCTGGCCTGAGAAACCTGCGGTACCTATCTGTCAACAATACAAACGTCAAGGCTTTTCCATCTGAGCTCTGCAGCCTCAGCAATCTGCAGACAATGGAAGCGAAACACTGCCGCTTCCTCACCGAGCTACCTAGAGACATCAAGAAGCTGGTAAAGTTGCGCCATCTTGATCTGGTGAAGGAACTGGGCCATGTTGACTTGCCAAGTGGAATTGGAGGGCTCACTGAACTCCAGACATTGCCCGTCTTCCATGTCAGTGAAGACTCATCACGTTGCTCCATCAGTGAGCTGGGAAGCTTGCACAATCTGAGGGGCTGCCTTTGGCTTTCAGGACTTGGAAGTGTGAAAACTGGCAGCAAGGCCCAGGAGGCTAACATGAAGGACAAGCATCGCCTAAAGGAATTGACGCTGCAGTGGCACGACGATGGCATAGACATCGAAGACCAAGACCAAGATGCAGATGTGCCTGATGAGCAGGTCCTTGAAGGCCTCGAGCCGCATGCCAACCTCCAAGTGCTCACCATCAGAGGCTACGAAGGCAGCAGGTTTCCAGCTTGGATGCAGGATTCTTCTCCAGCCCTACCTAACCTGGTCACACTGACACTCGACAGCTGCTGCAACTGCACCGAGTTCCCCGCCATCGCACATCTGCCATCGCTCAAGTCCCTGAGCGTGCGCAAGATGTACGACGTGCAACGACTGAGCAGCAACACAGACACACATGGCATGGTCAGGTTCCCGTCTCTGGAGCTGCTGAACCTGTGGGAGATGTACGGTCTAGAGGAGCTGTTCTCCAATGAATCTCAAGGGGACTGTCCTCGCCTCCGCAAGGTCTGCATCAGCCGTTGCCCAGACCTGAAGAGGCTGCCCTGCGCTCCTTCTCTGACAGAGCTGGTTCTCCACTGCGGCGGCCACCAGCTCCCTGACATCTCGGAGCTCACATCCCTGGTGTCACTGAAGATCGAAGGCTTCAACGGCACCAAATCGTTCGGCTTGCCGGCAGCTGCAGCGCTGAGGAAGCTGGAGATCAGGTCTTGCAAGGAGCTGGCGTCGGTGGACGGCTTGTCATCGGCGCTGATGGCCACCGTGCAGAGGATTAAGATCGCAGGGTGCCCCAAGCTCGTCTTGCCATGCCAGGAAGCAGGAACCAGTAGTAGCCTGCAGACGAACTGAATGAACATCCACAGATTGACCGACCACAGATTAATTAGAAAAATTTTTTTGCTAAGTGTTTGTTTGTGTTTTCGTATATTATAATAACTAGAAAATATGCCCGTGCGCTGCAACAGACAGGACATACAATTTTTTCATGGTTTTTCTAAATGATCTGTAGCTCGAAAATTTATCAACAAATGTGTGGCACTCTGCTCTAACTCGGTCTATTTGAACATGGGACGTTTTGACATATCTATTTGAACATGAGACGTTTTGACATATATCTAATGATCATATGTGTATTTCAATTTGTTTTGACATATCGGTATTTTAAGATCTATGCTACAGAAGGACGACGACATTGATGAAGATGTTAGACATAGAATCGCAGCAGGTTGACCGAAGTGACGTCAAGCTTCTGGCATCCTATGTGACAAGAGGGTGCCACAGAAGCTGAAAGGGAAGTTCTATAGGACAGCGATTTGCCCGACGATGCTATATGGTGTTGAATGTTGGTCTACAAAAAGGTGACATGTCCTGCAGTTGAGCATGACTGAGATGTGTATGTTGCGTTGGTTTTGCGGGCATACTAGAAGGGATAGAGTTCGGAATGAAGATATTCGGAATAGGGTCGGGGTGGCTCCTATCGAGGAGAAATTGATTCAACATCGGTTGAGATGGTTTGGACATGTTCAACGGAGGCCTCCTGAGGCACCGGTGCGTAGTGGAGTTCTAGAGCGGGTAGATAATGTAAAGAGAGGTAGAGGTCGACCTAGATTGACTTAGGACGAGAGCACATGGAGGCTAGCTATCAACGTGCCTGAACCATGACTTTGTTTCCTCTTCTATCTACCCTATCTTTATCTTTTTGTCTTCTGTCTTTTTACGTTCTTTTATACTGTTTCATATGAGTTTCATCTCTAGCCTACCCAACTAGCTTGGGACTAAAGGCTATGTTGTTGTTGTTGTATATATTTATTCTATAAAGTTGTTGGTTGTAAAAAAAAAGTTGTTGGTTGTAATATGTCGGTGGATCTGTTTTTTTTTTTTTTTTTTTTTTTTTTTTTTTTTGAGGAACGGTGGATCTGTATTGTTAATATCTCTAGCCTACCCCTATCATATGCTTGCTTAATATATTAAGATGACTGGGAGAAGCAATGCAGTGCAAATGGAGCAGCATTAGTGGCATTTGTTTATTTGTTTGTCTGCCTGTCTCTCTGTCTAGGCTGGTTGTTGCGGTTTCAGCGTCATGATCCAGCCATCCAGGGGAGGGGAGAAGGTGACCGACCGCTGACCCCGCCATACATATACCAGATATTTGGTTTTGGAAACCAGACAGCTGCTGCCGTTTCAAGGCTAATACAGAACTAACAAGCGAGTCAACTCTTCGTCATGGGCAGAGAATAAAGCTCGACGCCAAATATTACAACACAACTTCTCCCTGTCAATTGTGATATTGTCAATTTTGTACATATGGTTGTATGAGCCCCCCTATTAAATTCAGCACTCAGCATCGAAATCATACAAAAAGAAACTATAGTATATATATGTCCTCAAAGAAATTTATTATAGTTTGTTTTTAGTTACATCATTCTTCCAAGTTTGATCGAGAGTTTATAGAGAATAATATCAACAAATATAACACCAATACCTACTACTATAATAGTATTTAAGCTTATTATATATCTACTAGCACTAATGATACATCATAATGTTAATGGGTTTGCATTAACTCATCAATCAAAATTACAATCTGTGAGTAATAACGCTATAGTCTACGTTAGTCAAGCCGTGTGCTACACGTACAGAAGTAGTACTAGCATGCCTCTGTGTCTAGATTGAGAGGTATGAATGTCTATGCATCTAGGGAATCTTTGGATCATGCCCCAAGTGATCCTGACGCCAGGGATTGATCCTGGTGCTAGGCAGACTTGCCCAGTCCGAAAGAAAACATTTGCTCCTAGATTCAGATGTAAACCTTTCATTCCAAACCATGTTCTAGTTTTCACTGTATCTTTTGCCACTAAGAGATAGGGGCCTGTTTGCTAACGCTCCGTTGCAAGAAGCCGCAGAGCGCTACCAAACGCTATTGCTCCATTCGAGAAGCTGTTGGCAATCATTATTGACCATTTTATACTACCAACTTATGTCTTTTTCAAGGGAAACTTGCAAATCTATGACACATATATACCTTTACTTCTGACCTAATTCCACTTGTATTCCGAGAAATATGTTTTGGGGACTAATCCACAAAATCAAGTGACAATGTGCTAAAAGTCGAGGAAAGCGCACTGCGATAACACATCATCTATCAAGTGTGCTACAAAAAGCCCAACTCAAATACGACATGGACAAAAGCTTCCTTATTTACCTGTACGAAACCGACCTCAATTAGTATAAATAAGAGGGTAGAGCTCCACCTCAAAGAAGAACACAACATCTAGAGCTACTACCTCTCCACTTGTAATTTCCTTAGTCCTAGATTAGTTCTGTGAGCAAGGTTGAGCTTTAAGAAGGGCTTGTCTCCATGGAAGGATCTTCTTGGTAATATACTATGGAGTTCTCTTTCAAGTTCAAGTTCTTTTATTCATATTGCAATGCATATGAACAAGAATATAGTTATCTTCATGTTATATTCGTAGGATATGAACTAGACTATAGTTAATATGTTATGATACTAACATGATTAAATTTATGATAATTGTTCATATGTTGTTTTTGAAGAGTTGTAGAGTTATGCTTAGGGTGATGGTTTGGTGTACCTTCGGGTGTCCCTTTATCCTTGCTTGTCGATCCGTAGGGTCGGAGTCCTGAGGGATATAGGTAGTTTTCTATACACATGGGTGTGGACCGTGTGGTGCTCAGGTCTATAGGAACCATCAGAGATGTTGGAATCCCACGGTAGTGAGGTAGACGGCAGGTGGTGATAGCCCGGCCCTATCTGTTGCACTCCTCCATGTTCGGGTGTTGAGTTGGAGTTCTGAAAGTCTCTATCGGCTGGCAGACCAGCTGCGAGGATCTCCCTATCATCTTAACATAGTTCTATGCTTTTTCATTAACTTCATATGATTACTAAACTTCTATGCATATGCTTTATCAGAATTGCCTGCTCATCGTGGGAATATTCTTTTATTCTTTCTTTTGTCTTTTATATCCTTATAGTAGCTCGAAGTGTGTTCTTGCTATCTTTGATTATCATTCTTACCCTCGTACAAGACTAATGGTTATTCATGTATACATTGTACGCTATGATCATCATTATGCTAGACTTTACACAAACCCGCCTTTCTATGGGAAAATATAAATAATGATACCCTAAATACTTTGGGTGAAATGCTATAATGATAGATCCGTGTGCTTGTGGATTAACCTTGTAATCATTGGTTCTATCTCGAGTACTTCTAGAGTAATCATCTTGAGTGGATCCAAAGTCTACTCTTGGTGGTTGCGCTAAGAAATACCAACAAAAGCTACGAGATTTGCTCCCTCTCGCTTGTGAAGACTTTTGCACCGGGACGGGGAGTGGAGAAAACCTGCTCTCCCACTTCGTTCCCACTTTACCTCCCGTCCTACTCCGCTTGACCATATCGTGATTCCTCCCGTAGTGCTCCCCTCACCTTGCCTGTCATCCTTGATGAGGGTACGGGTGTCCCGATCTTTCGGTGGAGATGGATAACTTCGATTTCACTGGAACGACGTTCACGACCCGACTACAACCATCCAAGGATGTTGCGCCTTAGCGATCGATACACCAATTCCAGCGGTTGATCACGATCTCGTGGATGCACGACCAACCAAACCACTAGGGTAATTCACGCAAGCAATCGAAGAACATGCAAGAACCGGTAGAACAAGCAACTCAATTGCAAATGTGTAAATAATACTCAATTTGAAATCACAAAGGTGGGGTTCTGAATCAAGTAGAACGGATGGTCTAGTCGACACACGCGTCTACAAGGAAGTAGCAATGGCTAAACTTACAACGAAACAAAACCCCATTAACAATGGTGAATGTTGGTGGCTTATGTAGAAGAGAGGGTGACAAGAGAGGTGCTGGTGTCGCACAAGAACTACGGGACATGCATGGTTATTTTCGAGCTAACATCATGCATGGTCCATTGCCTAGCATGGTTATTTTCGAGCTAACATCATGCATGGTCCATTGCCTTAGAATAGGTGTTGCAAAGCTTTCGGCGAGTGAAGGGTCTCCATAGCAAAACGATGATTGTGGGCGACTCTAAGATGATGTGAGGCTGAGGTTGGATCCGTTCAAAAATAGACTTCATTATCTTTCAACGAAGTGGTAGAACACCCCAATCGGATTCTGCATGAAGACTTGGTGACTATTGCAAGTTGGCACAATGCTGCTGTCCGAATTAATATGTTGGGCTTGATTCTGTATTTCCATGAGCCGAAACTGCCATGGTGGCTTGGTGGATGATATTTGTAATACTTGAACTTGGTCCCCAATCAACTTCATTGATCTTCCATGCTTTACATATGAAGTCAAACCTTCCCTTGATCCATGTAAGTAATTCTTTAATTTTTGAGTGGTTAACAAGGTCATATCCGAGCCTATCATGTCCTCATCATTCTCCCTTTCTTGACAGCAAACCGTCCTCGGTTTGACCACAATTAGAGGAGATGTTACATGTAACACCCAACCCTGCTCCCTTTCTTGAAATTGAACCTGTTTTCTTAAAACAAAGCTAGGAAAACTAGGATTAATATAATTACGGTTCTCTACCTGATCATATGGCCGCACATCCAATGGAAAATTTAGTTTTGAACAAATATAAACTCGGTGTACCATATATTCGTCTTTGTAATTATAGTGGCCAATAGCATGAAAGCTAACATTACGAGAGCACAATTTAGATTCAAAGCAAAGAGATAAGTCTCTAAACAACTGAGTTCACAAATATCACGCAAGTCAATGAATCCCAATGTATGTAATGATGACAACAATTATGCTTCTTCATTTTCATCAACAATATAAACAATATGCTTGAATTCAGTACTCATTAATTCAGAACATTTTGATTCGTTCTTAAGTTGTGCTATGGATATAAGTGATGTATTATCACACAACTCTTCTTTGTCACAATGAATATTAGACATATCAAAGCATGACAAAGGAAAATCGAAGAATGGCCCCACAACAGATTGCTCTATGATAGCAAGATTAGTGGACAAATGCATTTCATCAAAAGCTTGCTCTCCTTGATTTATGTTACAACCATCTAATTTACCTTTGATGTTATTCTCAAAACATGTAGGTGCAGCTAGGTTCACTTTCTCTTTAAATGATTTAGCGGATATCTCAAGTTGCTCACTCTCTCCGTTTGTATTTTGTTGACTTGCTGCAAATTGTTAGTAATAGGAGAGACATGTGCTACTATAGTATTTGTTAGATCATTTTTTGATTGTTATCAGAATCACAAGCAAGATCAAACAACTCTTCAAAAGACTTATAATGTTTATCAACAAGAACATTCTGAATTTCGACATTAAGACCTTGCAAAAATCTATGTTCCAAAAGCTCATCATTTACTTCTAAGCCACAACGTAGCAAACCCAATTTTAGTTTTTCCAAGTATTTTTGCTCTGATTTCTTTTCTTGTTTTATACACTCGCAATCTTCCAAACAAAAATTCAGAATAATATTCGGAACAAAAACTCTCTAAAGTGTCTTTTTACATCTTTCCATGTTTTAGGAGCTTTACCAAATCTACAAAGGTGTTTCCATATAGTTAAAGCATAATTAGTAAAAACACTAGAAGCAACTTTAACCTTTTGCTTTTACGGTAGATCATACTTTCTAAATTCATTGTCTACATTGAGCTCCCATTCAATATATGCATGAGGATCATAGTTTCCTTCAAAATAAGGTAGTGCAGATTTTATTCTTCCACATAAAACATCACATACCTCGTGAGGAGAATGCTTATCACTTGCCACACCTTTGGCAAAGTGAGTAGGATATGCAACTTGATCATCTCCCCGTTTCCACATCGATTCCTATCATGATTAGAAGAAAACAAGAAACATCCACAATAGCATTTATGTTCCTATCTCTTGTTTCTACTAGCTAGGATGTGGTTGTTGCAACTCTTTTCACTCTCACCTTGTTCAAACAAGTTCTTACAAGTTCTTACCTAGCGGAACATGAGGTGGTAGCAACCAACAAGTCGAAAACCTTGAAAATGGTGTATCGGGCGCTGCAGCAACACCACCCCGCCAAGTTGTAGTCCGATATGTGGAGCTATAGGAGGGCTATATATAATGCACAAGGAAGTACTAGCACCACGTTAGTCACAAAGCAAGTGAGTAATCGTTCGACGGGGTAGTCTTGTGCTGGTCCTAGGCTAGACCGTGCTAGAGACGCGAGCCTAGACACAAACGAAGTCACAAATACAATGGGAATAAGGCACAAGAACAGGAAGAAATCGCTCCCCTTCTTTTCTCTCTTTTCTTTCAGATTGTTTTTCTTTTCTTTTCTTTTCTTTCAGATTTTTTTTTTTTTTCTCTTTTTTTTTTACTTTACACAACTAGAACAAATGTGAAACTTGACAAATCAGATTTCAGAGAAGCAACTTATAATATATTTCTCTTCCTTTTTAAGGAGTAATAAAATGGATCAATGTATATGGTAGTAGCAATTGCAATGGAGGTGCTAAGAATAAGATGTGCATGCAATGGTCTACTAATAGAAAGCACAATAGTGGAAGAGAGGGAGTTGTTAACAATAGGGTGCGCACGGTGAAATGGAATTGCGCCCCTAAATAAATGTTCTAAAAATAGGATTCACAAGACATGCATGTGAAAGGAACGACCACGCACGATTTGGCGTATGGTGGTGATGGTGGCAGAGATTATGTGATTGATAGTGACTAAAAACGTGACAAGAACTCGAAACTCTAAAAGTCTAAAACTAAGACCAGCAACTTGACACAACCCGAAGTAACCAAATAATCAACAAGTCAGTAACTAAGCAATTCTAGTAATAGGCTCAAATGGTTTATAGGATCTTGGAAACTAATTAACTTTTTTTTTTTTTTTGTTGGCTTTTTTGGACTATAGGAAAATTTAAGCATTACAAACTGAAATCTCTCACCGATCAACCTTGCTCAATACCACTTGATAAGGACCCGCTGGGGTTTGTTCCCGATCTTTCGATGAGAGGGTGGGGATAAGTCGATTTGGGGATGGAGACGACGTTCACGGCCCGACTATGACCTACCAAGACTGCGCCTTTAGCAACCGATACACCACCTCCAATGGCTGTCCACGATCTTGTGGAGCACAACACCCGGCCACTAGGGCACCCGTCCCGCAAGCAATCGAGAAACCGGCAAGAACAAGTATGAACAAGTGCTGAAATCACTAGATAGAAATGAAGAACTCAATTGATTGATCAAATATGGGGTTCTCGAATCAAGTAGAACGGATGGTCTAGTCGACACACGCGTCTACAAGGAAGTAGCAATGGCTAAACTTCAACAAAACAAAACCCAATTAACAATGGTGAATATTGGTGGCTTATGTAGGAGTTAGGGTGACGAGAGGTGCTGGTGTCGCACAAGAACTTCGGGACATGCATGGTTATTTTTGAGCTAACATCATGCATGGTCCATTGCCTTAGAATAGGTGTTGCAACACTTGGCCAGAAAGGGTCTCCACAGTAAAACGATGATTGTGGGCGACTCCAAGACGATGTGAGGCTGAGGTTGGATCCATTCAAAAATAGACTTCATTAGCTTTCAATGAAGTGGTAGAACACCCCAATCGGATTCTGCATGAAAACTTGGTGACTATTGCAAGTTGGCACAATGCTGCTGTCCGAATTAATATGTTGGGCTTGATTCTTTATTTCCATGAGCCGAAACTGCCGTGGTGACTTGGTGGATGATATTTGCAATACTTGAACTTGGTCCCCAATCAACTTCATTGATCTTCCATGCTTTACATAAGAAATCAAACCTTCCCTTCATCCATGTAAGTAATTCTGAAAATGAAAATGCACAAAGATCATGGTGCAGCAACAATTGTTCAAATATATCAAACCTACACATAAAATAGAGTTGATTCACCTTTAATTTTTGAGTGGCTAACAAGGTCATATCTGAGCCTATCATGTCCTCATCAATCCTTTTCCATTGTAGTCGTTGTCGCCAAGATCTAGACTGCCTTCAACAAATGAGCCTACTAAGACCCAACTCTTCATTACCAAGTTCATTGAGACCAAGCACACCACGAGACCAAGTTTGTTGAGACCAACATCATGCTCATGCCTCCTCGTGCCATCGTAGCTCGCCCTCCTCTCTTCCTCACCGAGTTCGGAGTTGGAGTTGTCATGGGAGCTCTACCAAATGATGTCGCTTCAAGTTTGAAGCAAAACGGAGCATGAGTACGAGGGACTAGGATTAGGAGCCGGAACGAGCGTTAGTGGATTGGGAGCTCTACCAAACTGGCCCTAAAATGCACCATCATCTTTCGTATTTGTTTAGCACCGTGCATAGGAAAGTGAAGCGAGAGAGAGAGGAGAGAGAGAGAGAGAGAGATGGATGGGCTTGGCTTTTACTTTCATCAAGGTCATCGTCCGCCCGTTCCTTTTAGACTACTCTTATGTTGGTTCAGGTTGGAGAAAAGAGAACCACGGTCCGTTATCATTTGCTTTTGCAAGGGAAAGTGTTTGGGTATATATACTAGTGAGACTTTGTTTGGATGTTATTGGATTTATCTCAATCTATGTGTGTTGGAGTGGATTGGGCTATAATTTAGTTTAAGTTTCATTCCGATCCACCCTAACACATATGGATTGATGTCAAACCGACTACATACAAACAAGGGTTAAAGGTTGTTCGGATGAAAACGTGAAAAAAGAGGCTGGGCTCCTGAGTGTTAGATTTTGAATGCTCACAGTTAAGATCGGTATTGTCTGGAAAAGACTTCCTTCCAAACAAGTCATAGATCTTAAAGGAATGTGTACTGAGCTTATAAACAAATACAATATAGTATGCATATGCATGATTAGCCAAAGGACTGTATGGAGTTTTCAGTACATCTAAATTATATCGTGGCCAACGCAATGTACTAGTCAAAGTGCTTAAATGCACAGCAGTACTATTAGCATGTTCCTGCATCTAGGTTCAGATATGAACCTTCGATTTCATGTCATGTTCTAGTTTAGCAGCATCTTCTTTTTTCCTTGGGGATAGAGGAGTTCCCAAGTTAACAAGTATGAAACAATCATTAACCATACATCTAGTGCTTGAGTAGACAAGGGGTTATTTAGTTCCTATCCACTACCTATATATGCAAGTTGTGGCTCCCCCACAGAAGTGTGGTGGAGAAAAAGGTCACCACAACTGTACATAAAAATTAACATAGGAACGAACTTGGAAGGACGTGTGACAGGTCATACAATCCAAACACCAGCCCAAGGTACGGTTACAGCCGCAAGTTAAGTGTGGCAAACCTTGGCGGGAACCAAACACCCTATAGATAAAGCCGATGCCCGGCTATCACGAGTCAGTCACGTCTTGCTTCAAGAATTTCATCAAAAAATATTCTATATCTAACCTTAAAGAAGCCGGCCAGAATTGCACGGAAGAAAAATAGAATAAAATGAGCTGGGACGGTGAACAAGGAGGCCAATTGCACGCTATATACTATCGTCTCAAAAAGGAAAAACAAAAAAGGAGAAAAAGACCAAACACTTCCATCACTAGTCGTTAAAACGATCCGTGTTTTACTCTTCTCGGTAACTTCCTGAAGCAACAACTAATTAACACGTGCATATTGCCTTTTTTGACCACTGAATTTGGCCCACTCTCTCCTGGCAGCTTCTGCTTTTGTTTTGACCTCACGTGAGCATGCAGCACACGAGACGACGACTTCTTCCTTTTCTCAATTCACTGCTGCTTAATCTCTTCATCCCAAACAAAAATTGATACAAGTTGAGCCACTATACGTTTACTTGTCTAACTGCAAGTTTTTCCTCAGATCCAGTTCATCCATATGCTAATTTTTCTACCGCGTTCATCGTGTACGACTATTCTCCACAATATTGAGTGTGTCACTGCAAGAGACTAATTAGGTAAGAGCCTTCACATTAATCTCTATCTCTACATAATACTAATAAAGAGAGTGTTCTGCCATCACTCATAAGTCAGTCTCATTTTAAAGTCTCCAGAATAATCTCTGTCTCCACCTAATATTAGGAGACATGATTTTTAGTTTGTTGTCACTTGGAAGTTAGAACCGTCTCATGGGGCTTGAATGGACCCAATCTCTTATCGCATACTCCTTCCGTCCTAAAAAAATGTCGTTTTAATTTTTTATGACTTATTTATCATTAAAGATATTTTAATACTAATTTATTAATTTTATAATTTATACAAAATTTTTGAATAAGACATAGTGGTCAAATACGATGTCTGAAAGTAAAAAAAACATTGTTTTTTTTTTTTTTGAGACGGAGTGAGTACGAGTTAGAATAGCGTGTCCAAACATGGAGCGCTACATTTTCTAGATGGAATACTAATTATTTTATTAAGTGTTTGCATAGTTCGTCACTATCTCTCATGCCTGTATGAGTCAGAACATACTCCATTCGTTCTTGAAAAAATTCTAGCTTTGAAACTAGACAATCCAAGTCAAAGCTAGAAATCCAATTTTTTTGTTAGATGTGTTGACAACCAAAAATGTCCAGCACGATTTTTAGCAACTCGAGCATGTCAAGGAGGTCATGAACATGTTGAAAGTCAAGCGGCATCGCTAAAAGATCAATGATCGCAAGGTGTATGGCGGTGAGCCGTGGCGAGCCACCCAGCTAGCTTAGCTGCTTAGCCAGCCAGCTAGACCGGTACCCTAGCCACCCCCCTCTCTCTCTCTCTCTCTCTCTCTCTAGCTTAGCGGGTGGATGTGCCGGCGCTTCCCTTTGGACCAGCTTAGCCGGGTCTCAATTGGCTAAGCCAGTTTTGACTTAAAGGTCACTGAGGCGGCTTGCCGACGCCCATGAAAACCATCTTAGCCAGATTTCAGGGCTGGCTAAGCCGGTCTTAAATTGTAACCCAAACCAATCTCGTCCTAGATCGTGTTTTGGTCGGTTTTGGCAATTGAAAACATATCTAGGTTGTTTCTTAAGGGGATAAGACCACCCCTCCATCTATATTGAGGGGTTCACAGCCGATTTGAGCTCATCTACCAAAAATTGACAAAAACACAACATATCTCTCTTTTTCTCCAATTTTGCTCTTCTAAACCCATCTACTTGTTGTCCGGTCATCTTGTCCACGAATTTGCAGGCGATCTTGGACGGCCTTGCTAGTCCTAAGAGATCCTTCACGCATATCCTCCTGACGAATCTTTCCGGAGGTTGTTCCTAAGCTTTTTAGGCTGAGAACGAGCTCTACATCGGTCTCATCGATCTCTAGATCGGCTTCGATTCTCGCTGTTTTTGCAGGTTGCTACGACCTCTAGAACGTCCAAAACCCACTGGTGTGTTGGTACGATCACAAGTTTGCGTCAACAGAACGGATGGAGTAATATCTAGACATGGTACAAACTTTGATTCTCAAAATGCGATCATTATCGAATCTCTAAACCTCCAGTACCTATATGGCTATATATATAAGTTAGCGCAGCAAACCCACCGTAGAATATGATTCTCAAATGTATTACAACATATAAATAATCCATTTGGAAAGTACAAAAGCAGGCATAGTTGACTTTTCTATCGCCCCCCAAAACACATCGAGCGTATATGAAGTAGGAAACCACTTATTACACGCTAAGAAAGTTGCACACTCAATATTCAATTCTTCAGCTTATAAATGTTCGTAAAGTAATAAATTGGGCCTATCTGGTAACAGCTTATTATATGTCGTCTAAAATAAGCTGAAATCAACAACCAACCAAAAACGACGGATATTTTGGTACCAAGGGAGTGTCTAGGGCCCTATTTAGAGCCCCAAATTTCCCCCCAAATTTCACTATGCAAAAAAAAATTTTCCATCACATCAAAATGCCGGCACATGCATGGAGCATCAAATGTAGGTAAAAAAATAACTAATTGCACAGTTTAGATGTACTTTGCGAGACGATTCTTTTGAGCCTAGTTACACCATGGTAGGATAATATTTACCACTAACAAACGAAACGTGCTATAGTGCTCGATGTGACGTACTCCCAAATTTTTGCCCCAAATTTTGGGCTCCAAACACACCCCGAAAGAAGCGTTGCTCACATAAGTTGTACCACCATCTACCAACTACCATGCCCATTAAAACCAACGGTATGGAGTATGGACTGGGGTGCACTGTGTTGCAGTACACATCACCAGGTTCATTTCATTCCCCAATCATTCCCGACACCTTGTAACAGTGTCCCATCAATTTGGTGCCATTTGCCGCTCCATGTCATGCTCCAGGCTGCACACGGCTTTGTCATGATCCGGCCAGCACACGGCTTTGAGAGCGAAGCGTAGCCATATTTCTCTTCAGCTGTTCCATCCTAAAAGCCAAGTTCAGTGTTTCTGTCGAGGTTTGCACTGTAAATGCAGTTAAACTTTTGCAGTGTTCCTGTCAAGTAGAGTTTGAGGCCCTTTCTTATATGCACTAGTTATTTGCGCGCCCATGCGCGCTGCATATTTAGGGTTTTTGTTTAGTTTGTTGTAAATTTGAACCGGGTGCTGGCAGAATGCATACACCAGCATAGCATTATCAGATTCACAGCATCAAGTTTGCCAGAAGCATGCTGAGGTCAACATAGTAGATGTTATTTTTGAATATACCACAGTCCAGCTATAATATAGCAATCAGGGGGGCAAGTTAGAGTAGTCGTAGTGTAAGCCAGCATTTCTGAAACAAAGGTTATAAAACAAAGATGCCAGGAGATCAAACCCAAAAACATATATACATCAATGATTAAAGAGCCAAGCTGAGTCCATACATATGCTATTTCTAAGTTTTATGGCCAAGAAGAAACATTGTTAATTTAAATAGTGAGCCGGCACATGGTACAACAGCAACACTAAATACATCTCAATTACAGATAGTGAACACTAAACAGCTATGGGGTCCTCAATCTTACAATTTCTGTGCATGATTTGGCTCACATCTTTATCTATTATGTTCCATTCAGTAGAATACAAGGGCAACAAATGGGACAGGCTTATATTCAGTAGAATACAAGAGCAACAAATGGGACCAGAGTGGTTCGTTTTTGGTTTGGATATCCGCGGTTTTCGGTTTTTGCGGTTTTGCGGTTTTGGTTCTGAAATTGCAAACCACGGTTTTATGGTTTTGGGTACCCGAAATATTTCGGTTTTGGTTCAGTTTTCAGAATTCGACCGTGGTGCTCCGTTGGGTACCCAATTTAGGCAGCCCATCAAAAGCCCACCATGAATGCCTCTCACGTGGTGTTGTTTTTTTTTTTTAAAAAAAATCTGGACAATATATATGCGTATGTGTGTGCCTGTATGGCAATTTGGGCATGCTTAGCTCCGTACTTTACTACTATTTGGCAATGTGGACAACATATGTGTATGTAATTATGTATGTGTGTGCCTGTTATGCTTGGTACTTGCTAATTATGCTGCTGTCCTTGCTGTTTTCCACAAATTTTTTCGGTTTCTGGGTATCCGTTTGGTTTTTAGGTATCCGCGGTTTTGGTTTTGGTGATGAATTTTCACCCGAAACATGTTTGGTTTTGGTTTTGGTTTTAAAGTTTGGGTTTCGGTTTTGGGTGCCCTGAGGTTCCACCCGAACCGAACCCGAACCGCTGCCATCTTTAGACCAGCTTACCCAACGTACACGTACCCTGTGGAAACCAACATCCCCACCAAAATATTAGAAGCGCAATAGCTCAAATTCTAGCCTTAAATGCTTTCACAAATGAGCCTGGGTCCTGTAATTCACACTAAGAGGGCTGCAAATCAGATAGTTCACACAGGGGCAAACAAAAAATTCTATGTTTGTTCACTCTCGCCATTTAGCGTGACATATTGAGAATGCAAGGTCAGGTTGTTTAGAACGGATAATGCGCTAACCTGCAGATCTATTATAATATAATCACCATCCAAATCTGCAACAACAACATTCTCAGCAGTTAACAAATCTGCATAGAAGCTAATAAACTACACACCAAAGAACAACACAAATAGAGCTCAGATTGCATATGCGGCTACCTCACGTGGCCGGACAAGAGCACTGGAGCAATCGAGCTGCACCACCTCTGTTCGAAGGTCGTGGCTCGACAAAGCAGCCAAGCAGGTGGTCGGTTGTGTCGAGCTAGTAGTCGACCAGAATGCCGAGCTACTCACGGCATGAAGGCGCAGCTAGCGTTCACCCGGCAGCTGCAACAGATGCACGGGCACCGCCGCAAGTGGCGTGCAGCAGCGGCAGCGGCGCAACGCGGGCACTGGGAGCAGCGCAGTGTAGCTTGAGGACGGAGGAGCGCAGGCAGGGGCGATGCTCTGGAGCGAAGGCTCTGCGCGCTGTGCAGGGCCGGACCATGGCCTGTGCGCGGCGGCGCGATGGGCGTCGGCTCCTCCTGGCTAGCAGCATTGGCGGCACGACGCGGCGCTGCGGTAGCTGCCACTAGCCACCCCGCCGCCGCCACAGCGCTAGGATCGGCCCTTGTCGCACCTCGTGGCGTTGCCCGGCGCACCACCACAGCAATCCGGCCGGCCGCGCCCAACCGGCGCAGCGCTTCACGGCCGGGGTCCCGTGGCGCCTCGCGGCCGTCGGTCGGGCGCTGCGCCACCCGCTGATGCCGGATCTGGCCGCCGCCATCGGAGGGCTTGGTCGCCGCCGCCGCCGGCGTCTGGGGCGGGGCGCCGCCTCCGTCCCGTCGCTCTCGGGCGGGCCCTCCCGTAGAGACGCAACGCCTTCTCCGGGGCCCCGCGCCCTTGGCAGCTACCCGCCAAACCCCGCCCGTTGCGCTCATCCTTGGCCGGCCCTTCCTCTTCTGCCACCACCAATGTATATGTCCGAGATATGTGAGCTTCACCCCGAAGTTAAATAGATTGAGGGCGAAAGAGAAGAGATATGGCAGTCTACCTCGCCGTCGACGCCGGATTCGTCGAAGGGAGGCACTCGTGCCGGGCCTGCCGCGCCGCCGCCGTGGATGGAGCAGATAGCGCCCGTGTCGAGGACCGCTCGGGCCTCGTCGTGGCCCGCCCTCGAGGCCACGCCGAGGTCATTTGCGGCCGCAAGGCCGCCGCCCGCACCGGCAATGCGAGAGAGAGAGAGGGAAGGAGAGCGGTGGAGGCACAAGAGAGGAACCCGCCCAACTCTTATTTGCCGAGGCATCTAGCGCGGCAAGCGGGCCCAATGGTCGGATTGACCAACCGGCGTTCGACAACAGCTGCTCGGCCAGTCCCTCACGTCTCCGTCCGCTTTCCTGCCACCGCACGGACATCAACAAGGAGTAGAACGCTGGCCCCACTTTCGCCAATCCTCGGTCGACAACGACCTGCCCCCCAATCGAGGGCGTCGTTGACGCAGAGACCTCGTGCCCGCCGGCTCCCCACGGCCAATCCCCCACCGCAACAACCGCCGGAACAGGGTAGTATTCCCATTTCGGGAGGAGAGCCGCTGCCACGGACGTGGCCCACCTCGCGGACGAGCCAGAGAGGGCGGAGAGCTGCCCACGCGCACCGAGGGCGGGCCCACCGACGACGAGGAGGACGCCTTGAGGACACCGCCCGCTCCAGCCCCCCCACCCGCGTCGCTCCCATCCTCGATCGACAACGAAATTGGCCGTATGACCCCAGACAAGCGGCGACCGGTTTCGACAACGCGACGTACGACGGCATGGGTCGAACCGGGGAACCACGCGGCGGCGGCGGCGGATGCGCAGCGCCGAGCTGCAGTCGGGCCCCGCGGCGTGCGACCAACCACCGGACGGCAGCGACACAGGCCGACCCATGCGGCGGGCGGCAGACATCTCACACCAACAGACCGGCGCACAAGGTCGGGTAGCGATCCGATCTACCCATCGCGAATCAGCGGTCAGCGGTAAAAAAGCGGCGTGGACAACTTGGCCACTCGTTTGCTCCACAGCCTATAATCTCTTTAAATATAAACAAA